>OY759266.1:9147597-9372597 GCA_963662155.1 Lamellibrachia columna | reverse complement strand
CACCTGTCATCACGTGCCACGTGCAAACACTGGACAGTACCTTTGCGCCACCTTGTGATTACCGGTCGGGCTGCTTTGAATGGACCTGTCAAATTTAATAATAGAGGGGGCGCCACCAAATACCCCTCTCCAAGCCTCACGTGTATAGTTATCTGCTCGGCGTAAACATAATAATAATAAACAAAAAATATTTATTCGTACGACAATGTGTACAGTTCAATTACAATTGGGCCGTATCCCGTTTTAATACGGATTTGCTGAAAAAAAATCGTGATAAAGTAGTCCTATGTATTTTCCTGTATTCGTCAAATAAGTATAACTTCAAATGTCAAATTTACAGTAGACGAGGTGCAACTGCTTTTGAGTCTACAGTTTCGGCAAAACGCAGTGGATTTTGTTTAATTTACACCTGTAGGTAGGCCTATTCCAAACGAGTATACTACAATTGACTAAACCAACATGTAATCGTACGACAATGTGTACAGTTCAATTACAATTGAAGTATCTTTGCACACAAAGAGACTAACACATCTTTGACTAAAAGGTGCTACACGCATTCTCAATATTATTCAGCACATACTTTGCCAAGGAAACTGTGTTTAATATTTTCTCATCCAGCCCTTTCCGATATTAGTTCTGAATGATATAATAAAAGTAACTAGGTTTCATATTATAGAAAGTCGTTGGCTAGATTGCCCTCTCAAGAGAGTCTACCCAAATTGTTATTGCATTTTAAACTACTCTGTAGTAGTTTACCATTCGATTCATGGTCTGAATTTTAATCGGGAGACATTCTGCTAAAAGTAGTAGTAGTGCCATATAATAACAGTGAGTGCAAACTGGTAGATTAAAACGTTTCCTGATACCTTTGCGCCATGTAAATGAAAATGCATCATGGAAATACATGCACAATAGAAAGAGGAACACTATGACATAACTAATTGACGTTGTGTACTTATATTACAAAACCCAAAAATGTAAATGTAGTGATTAGCACATCCGCCTTTCATGCCATATATATATATATATATATATATATATATATATATATATATATATATATATATATATATATATATATATATATATATATATATATATATATATATTTAAGTGCTATTCCTTGCTCGTTCTTGGAAAAACGATTTCATTCCAAATATGTGTTTATGTAGGAAATCCATGGATAATCCTACACAATCCCACTTGACGTTGTCGAAGAAATGAGTAGTCTGTCATTAGCCTTCAGTCTTACATCGTTTGCTCTACCCAATATGAGGGCTTCGTGCAAACAGTTGATAGCTCCTACCATGTCGTAAATACAACGTGTTTAACAGCCCAAGTGCGGCGATGTAACCGGAAGTAATATGTTAACCACGAAGATCCATACAGGGCTTTGTCTTGAGTTTAGATCTACGGTGAGAACGACACACGATGGCGTCTAGATAATTGAGGCCATTCTCCGAGTTGAGGAACTTAGTGCCGCATGGCGACTATCTCTTCACTTCAGCTCCATCATTCGGCGCCGGCCGAGGTGGCAGTTATCGGTGAAGATGTTGTACGCTTCGCCGCCGACACGAACGAAATCTCCTACAGTCGAGCCGGACACTTCCTTGCTTTCGACTTCCTTCCATTTGCTACTCATGTGCCTGGCGTCTGTCACCACCGTCTGGCTGCTTTTGCCGAAGTTTTCGCCCTGTCAACCACACATAGGCATCAGTTCGAACTGTACCTAGCGTGCACTACGTAGGCCTGTCATCTGTATGTTAAGTTTGGTTAATCGATCGTAACATTTTCTTGAAAACCCATTAACTTTGTTTACTTACTGAGAAACAAAGTTAGTTGTTTGTCACAAACACGTTGGAGACAGCTCAATCCTGGATTTGATTGAATGGGGCTCTTGGTAATGGAAACCTTAGATCTTACCAACTTCAAAGCAAGGCATGGAAGATTCTAACCACAGATGTAAACGACTTCATGGTGGAATACAAATGGCTGTCTTTCTGGAAGGTACTCACTGCCCAGTCATGGCCCTGCCATACATACCTTGTGAATGAGGTATCGGCTTCCGTCCGGTGTGTCAACGACGACTCCGGAGTGCTTGAGGGGGCCAGGTATCTTCGAAAGCACCTTAGAAATCCCCGTCACTGGTTCATTCAAAGATCTTGACGAACATCCATTCTCTAATGGTCGCTCGACGTGTGTCATTTTCATTACTGGCTGGCTATAGAGCTGAAATAGCTTACTTCTCGTGGGGATGTCGGGCGCGGGTGGTTGACCATCAGTTATGAACCGGCCTCTGCCTCCACTAGAACTGCTGAAGACACAGACAGTTGTTATTAGTTACAACAACATAATCATCGAGACTGACGGTATCGTTCCTGTTGTGGCATGACATACAGACACGCACGCACGCACGCACGCACGCACGCACGCACGCACGCACGCACGCACGCACGCACGCACGCACGCACGCACGCACGCACGCACGCACGCACATGTATATAGTGTGAGCGGGCCGGGCCGGGCCTGGGCTGGGCCTGGATCTAATAAAAATATTAATACAAAATCCAGATCTTTAATTTTAATATTAATAAAAACTGATTATAAATTGTATTTCCGGTTAATGAATGTTTAACATTATTTCTTTAGTATTACATAATTGCAAATTGAGAGTGGTGTAGTTGATTTACATACGTATAAGTTAACATAATTAAATTAAATAATGTTACCAGTAAGGGCAGTTAATTTGGTATTAATTGATATTTCAATTAAATGTCACCCACTGGCAGTGAAACTCAGTGGCATTTCCAGCAGGCCTGCAGTCACTAGACTGAGACAGATCAGGTTCAGACAGGTGTGAATTAGTACAAGTGTGAATGAATCAGAATACCAACTACCAACTGGGGTGGGCACTGGGCAGTGGACGGGTCATTCATCCAAGCAAGATTTGGAGGGAAGACAATAGAATGTCCAATGGTAGAGTCGAAGGGTGATACATTGATGGTTAACCATGGCTTGATTTCTTCTGCAAATATGTCTAAAGTAAACATTTCGGGCTGGCTACTTCCAGCCAAGTTAACTTATGGGGCCATTAGATCTATGCAAAAGGCTACATTCATGCAAAAAATATGCATCTGTAACATATGTATTCTGTACGTACTATGTAGTAGTAATATGTACTGTGTAATGTGTGTACTGTGCATGCAATACTATGCATTGCTATTATATGAAATGTCTATATTAAAAGAATGCACATTATTAAAATTATACCATAGGAAGTCCCATTGTTGAAAAGAGGTTAAACTACATTCCAATATATAAAGCACTGGTGTCATTCATAATTCCATGCAAGATCTTAACTATGTAATACTAAAGAAATAATTTTAAACATTCGTTAACTGGAAATACAATTTATAATCAGTTTTTTGTAATATTAAATAAAAAAATCTAGGTTTTGTAATATTTTTATAAGGTCCAGGCCCAGCCCAGGCGCGGCCCGGCCCGGCCCGGCCCGGCCCGCTCACACTAGGCCCAGGCCCGGCCCAAACCCGATTTGTTTAATATTTTTTTAGCCCAGGCACGGCTCTGGCCCGCAATATGTTGGCTAAGGCCCGGCCCGGTCCACGAAATTTTGTAGAGGCCCGGCCCTTGGACCCAAAGTCCGGCCCGTGCAGGTCACTAATACGTATGCGTCATGCGTGCGTGTACCCATGTTCAGCATTGTTTCTTGTATTGGGTTAGGCTATGACTATGGTGTGTCTAAGACCATCTTGGGTAACATGATCACTCATGCCCATAGTATCTACGGGCCATGCTCATATTTCCAACGCATAATGTAATATGAGCCATTTGTAGAAAATTTTCTCCTCGTCCTCATCGAAAAAGTAAACAATATCTGTAATATATATATATATATATATATATATATATATATATATATATATATATATATATATATATATATATATATATATATATATATATGTATATGTATATGTATATATATATATATATATATATATATATATATATATATATATATATATATATTACAGATATTGTTTACTTTTTCGATGAGGATATATATATATATATATATATATATATATATATATATTAATTGGTGTAAATATGTATGTATGTATGTATGTATGTATGTATGTATGTATGTATGTATGTATGTATGTATGTATGTATGTATGTATGTATGTATGTATGTATGTATGCATGTATGCATGTATGCATGTATGCATGTATATACATGTTTGTGAAATGATACAGGTGTTTGATTCGTATTTTCTACACTTTAGGTACATGTATGTACTGGATAAAGTGATATTCCCACTGGTAATTGTTTAGTGCGTTTTAATAGTAGTAGTATTTAATGTGTCAAGAAGGAAATGTGAAGGATTACTGTTTTATCAAAATTCTACATACCCCAAACACTCCGCGGCTTTCTGCGATAGCAACACAAGTTGCCAGAAGGAAATCATCGTTGTCTGTGTCACAAATGGCGCGATTCTGCTCGGGATTTTTGCTGCAACAGATGCTTAATGATCAGACAAAGATTGTCGGCACTCAACCTCTTGAGATGTTCAGTGGAGATGACTTGATAGTAACCGACCTGTCTGTATCGCATGTCGCAGCAACAGTGAAAGTGAAAGTACTATGTATTGCCAGTGATCGTGGTTTCTATCACGTGGCTTGGTATTCTCTCACTCCTACGGCAAACCCTTGTGTTACCAGGTAGTGGCCATTACTTCTGCGGAAGTACATTGTGTTAGTGAATTTACTTTTATTAGTGGAACCTTACTTCTACTATTGATACCTTATGCCAGTGAACCTTACTTCTACCGGTGTTATTGTTATTGCCCTTGCTTATACCAGTGGTGCCTCGTGTTAGTGGTCTTCACTTATGTTACTGGATGTTACTTCTACAAGCAGTACCATGTTTTAATGGTCTTTACTTCTGCCGGCAGAACATTGTGTTAGTGGTCCGTACTTCTGCCGGCAGAACATTGTGTTAGTGGTCCGTACTTCTGCCGGCAGAACATTGTGTTAGTGGTCCGTACTTCTGCCGGCAGAACATTGTGTTAGTGGTCCGTACTTCTGCCGGCAGAACATTGTGTTAGTGGTCCGTACTTCTGCCGGCAGAACATTATGTTAGTGGTCCGTACTTCTGCCGCAATACCTTGGGTTAATAGGCCTTACCTCTGCCGCAGTACCTTGTGTTAGTGGTCCTTACTTCTACCGTTGGTACTTCGCATTAGTGGTATTTATATTCCCTGTTTTATAGTGTGACGACATTTTATTGGTCTTTGTGTATTGTATGCCCTGACATTCGTGGGAAGAAAAATACTTCCGCCCAAATTCAAGCGATGATAGATCTTGTCACGCCTATGGATATGACTAATGATTTGCTATCTACACTAGCTAATTGCATGAATTATTCTGTGCACGCACGCACTTTAGTCAATATTCGATGTTTAAAGTTGGTTCGAATGCTTCAGATAAACTGATAAAAGTTTTCTTTTATTTAGTAAGTTAGCTTGAGAGTCAGTTTAACTGTTTACTCAGATTCCGGGATACCAATGAAATTTGTCGCAGAGGGTGACAAAACGTGGCTCCACACCACCGAACATTGGTAACTGAAGCTAGAAATGATGCTACAAATGGCGCCATCTATCGGATAGTTGTGTTGTTTTGGGCAGATCGTAATTTTACTTCCTAGTCGATGGTTGACGAATCAAGTGCCAGTGATTTTGAGACGATTCCCCTTTCAAGGATTTAAAACCATGCACCATGAACAAGACGAGTCCGATATATGTTGGTGACGTGTGACGGGAGTATCTTGTTGATTTTCTCGAGAAAAATTTTTTTTTAGGATCTGACGTGACGAAAATGTAACTACAGATCGGCGACAAAACAAAAAGCTGTGTCATATTAAAAAATCCGAATAGTCGTTTTAAATAGACTTCAGGGTGGTTTACTTACGTCGTACTGCTCTCTAGGCCGCCTTCTCAAAGCAGTGGCAGTCTCATATGTGTTGGTGTTGCTTCTTTTCCGTGGTTATAATGGTTATGAATGCGTCACTAGACACAAGTTGGTTCCGGCGATGGAATTCACCGAGACGTTTTTTGTTCCGTGGTTATATAATGGTTATTCATGCGTGACCAATCGATGATTGCGTGAGACTGTCACTCCATCTAGCGGATTAACCTTGAACGTGAAGAAACAGGAAGCTACATAGTTTACTGTTTGAGGCAGTTAAGAGTCGGAACAATTGATGAATGTAATTTCCTAACAACTAACAATACGTTTAATGAAACTTTCAACTGGGAAGTCCTTTGACAACGGTGGCAAAGTGTTATGCCTTGTATGAGACCGCCATAACATTGGTTCGAACTTAGCGTTTCCCAGGCCTTCCACATTTGTTTGGTTGATATCCAGTTTTTACTTGTCCAATCGAGTGTCTATCACGATATGAAATATATCTAAATCAATCAAAATCCGCTGGGTTTTGTCAGACATTTGTCTAGCATAAAAATATTTGTTCTTCGAAAGCTATAAGTTTGTCGTATGATTTTAGACGCCATCACAGAAGTAAATAAAAGCGGTGGATCTCTGTCGTTATTAAAGGAACACGTTGAAACGTTTAATGTATTAGTGCATTGTACGTAGGCATGTATGGTTAGTGTGCGTCATTCAGTAGCAGTTCAATGGGCGCTCAGAGGATTAATGAAACGCATCCTTCTTGGGAGCTTCCATTTGTACTTGTCAATAATTGATTGGACGTCGAGTTTGATGTCCTTGTACTCACGAAGTCAGGTGATGTATCTTGTAGGGCGTAGCGTTATTTCCTGGTTACCATGACCACCAGATATATAGGTAGATAGATAGATCAATATTGTTTTACTTATTTATTTTTTCTTTCTTTTGTTGTATATATTTTTATTGATCCATCCTTGTTTTTATCTCGCTTTTAGAGCACTGGTGTTAAGCTATTGCTTTGTGCCACTTTTTTTTATCTGTTGTGGCATCACCAGGCCCCTGAACTTCAGTTTAAAAAGTAACACCAACCTATTGAGTCGATCCTGGTGCTCGGTGCTCAGCATTACGGTTGTCAGCAGTGTGAATGCAGAGTTAACAAGCTCTACTCCAGCACTGGTGACCGATATTAGCATCAGCAAGTGAAAAATACGGAAAAGATTTGGGAACACGAAGCTCGATATTGCATTCATTGTTTCTTGTAGATTATAGGGCTTTGTTTCTTCTGACGAATCCCATTTCTTCTACTACAGTGTGAATTCATCTTATACGGGCGTTAGGTATGGCAGGTCATAGCAACACCATTCTTGTAGATTGGCTATGTTAGACCTGTCAACTTACCCACGTTATTGGACAGGAGCTTCAGGCCGGGCACAGCTTTCCCTATGATCGCATTGAGTCTAGTGTCCAATTCTTGAAGGAGGTAGTCTAGAAATGGTAGGAATACTAAGCGTCGCCAGTGTTTTTTTGGTGTCTCCTCCACGTTGTTTCTCATGGTCTTACCCCACCCTCCCCCCGCGCCTTCGGACCGAGGTCACATACCCAAATCTCTTCCGTCATCTTGTAGACCTCACTGTGCTCCGCGTCTGCATTTTGTGTGCTGTCGTAAAAAATGTCCTTTACCATGGTGACTTCTTCGTAGGCCCGGAGAACACCCTACATAGAACCCTGGGCAGCTTGCTGAGGCCTACTGTGTACTCAAACATGCAGCGACGACTGCAAAGCTTGTGATTGCGCAGAAAGCCAAAACAGCAGATCAAATCAGTCATTGTTTTTGGACTGCCTTTGTCGGGATGGTGGGTAATTTTTTTTATAGAAAATCAGCAGAACTAATGTCAATCAGCGTTCTAAAAAGCAGTTTTAGTGTTATAGCTTTGTGGCAATTATAATAACTTATTTACTGTTGTAGCTTTGTGGCAATATAATAACTTTTTTATTTAGTGTTGTAGCTTTGTGGCAATATAATGACTTATTATGCACCCGGGCGACTACCTCGATAATTGTTCTGTGGTGTCGCGACGGTTCTCTCCGCCACACAACACAGACACACGAGTAATAAACGGCCAAGTCGACTGGTTTGCAAGGCTCTCGTAGGAGAGGACATTCTAGGAGTATTATTTGAGCGTCCTTCCCACAGTCACATTGGATAGCACCCACATTTTGATTGGGGGTGCCATACATTTTAATGCTGCGCGAGGCGCTTGGTTGACACATTCCACAAATATGAATACCCATTAAAAACCCTGGC
Source organism: Lamellibrachia columna (assembly GCA_963662155.1). NCBI lineage: Eukaryota > Metazoa > Annelida > Polychaeta > Sabellida > Siboglinidae > Lamellibrachia > Lamellibrachia columna. The sequence continues at coordinate 9,364,301 of OY759266.1, read as the reverse complement.
TGAACCATGCATAATAGTTACTTTCAAGATATTTTCAAGTAAACATAGATTTGTTTTGATATTTTGAAATGCATTATTTAGTCCTTGATGTTTTAGTACTCCCTAGATTTACAAAAAAATACCACAATTGTTTTCCTTCTGGTTTCGTATGGTGAGACTTTACATTACTGGCAAAAGAAAGCAACATTTTATTTAACAATATGTTAAAGGCATAGCAGTGCGAAGAGGATAACCATGTTAAAGACAATCACGTCAGGTAACTCAAACAACTGAACATACTTACATCAGTAACAAATGCGACAAAGCAATTGACAATTAACTTAAAATCACTTTATTAAAGCAAGCACCAGTGTCAAGCAAAATACAAATGCAACATTAAGAACAACACGGCATATCTTCAATATTATGTCTTAAGTAGCCACGGCTTCGCTAACACACCTTGCCAAGATGAACTACTAATTTTCATATTCATAATGTTCCATTCGTCGCATCTATATTTATGCAAGCAAATGCACAATCACACTCCATATTCTTAATCTCCTTCAGAGTTTACGTAAAACTGCTTTTAGACGTCTCTCTGCGTCTCTGTCTTAAACATACGTCAATATTTACAATAAAGGTGTATCCTAGTAGGCGAAGTGGGCAGAAGCGTTCATTTCGACCACTCTTCAACGAAAGCTATGCCCACGCCACGGTGTTGTAAAAAATCATCATACAAACACACCAGTAAGGTACGCCTTCAAATCGAGATTGCAGATACCTAGCGCCACCTGGCGACTATCCTCTCACGGCAGCGCCATCATGCGGCAACGGCCGTTGTGGCAGTTGTCACCGATGGTGCTGTACTCACGTCCGCCGGCACGCACGAAGTCTCCTACGGACGAGCCGGACACTGGTCGGCTTTGGACGGGCCTCCAGCTGCTGCTCATGTGTCTGGCGTCGGTTACCACCGTCTGACTGCTTCGGCCGTAGTCTTTGCCCTGTCGACGAAAAATATGAGTTAAGTTTGAACTGTAGACCCTATCCAGTATAACTTGGGTTATCAGAAACCTTGCGTTCGACTGTTTGCACGAGAACTGTTTAAGTATCATTCATTTCAATTAATAAGGACCTACCTATTTATTGATCTGAAACTGATTCAATTGAATAAATTTGTTTAATTACGCAAATTTTTTTTCTCGTTATTTACACGGTGCCGTTGTCGTAATCTCTGTTTTAAAACTATATTAGAATATATCTACATAACTGAGAGCCGTTGGTAGGCCATCTTAATGTACCTACTTGAATGTTGCTGAATTGTAAATATATGACTTAGAATAGTAACTGATGTTGTTAACGTTCAATTAATTATAATATAATTTATTGTTTATGCTTCAGAATTTGTATTTTTTTGTTTTAGAAGTGTACATTAATATTCTATGATTGTAGATAATGTTTTATGTATTTAATTAATACTTTTTATTTTGTTTTATGTATTCTACAAATCACGCTGTAAAGTCATAACCTTGACATGTGCGTGTGCGTGTGCGTGTGCGTGTGTGTGTGGAGGGGGAGGGGTGGTGGGTGTGTATGTATGTATGTATGTATGTATGTATGTATGTATGTATGTATGTATGTATGTGTATATATGTATATGTATATATATATATATATGTGTATATGTATATGTATATGTATATGTATATGTATATATATATATATATATATATATATATTTAATTTAAGTAGTAATTTTTTATGCGTGCGTGAGTGCGTGCGTATAGGTGTATCCCGGGTGACCATATTAGCGAGGAAGCTGCATTGCCGAGGTGACCGTAAAGTGAGGTTAGACAGTATGTGCGAGTGTGTGTGTGTGTGTGTGTGTGCGTGCGTGCGTGCGTGCGTGCGTGCGTGCGTGCGTGCGTGCGTGCGTGCGTGCGTGCGTGCATGCATGCATGCATGCATGCATGCATACATACATACATACATACATACATACATACATACATACATACATACCTTGTGAATGAGGTGTCGTCTTCCGTCCTGAGTTTCAACAACGACCCCGGAATGTCTAATTGGGCCAACCATGGTAGAAAGCCCTGTCAACGGCCGTTCGACGTGAGTCACTCTCCGTACGGGCTGGTTGTAGAGTCGAGTCAGCTCACTCCGCCGACCGATGTCGAAGCTGTGAGTCCGGGGGGAGCCTCCGCCACCGCCAGAGCTGCTGGAACTTCTGAACACAGAAACGGTTATTATCAGTTAAACTACTCAGAATCTTGATTAATGGCGTTGTTCTTGAAAAGAAAATACAATGCATGTATGCGTACATATATACATACATACATACGTACGAATTGAAAAAACGTTCAAGTATAATAAAAACAAAAGGGAGCCATTTATTTATTCTTGGTAATTTAGACATAGTTTGTGGATTGTACGCTTCAGGTTTAGCAACATTTGCACGAATCCATGGTGATTTAGATTTCTAAAGTGAGCTGATTTCTGTAGCTGAAATGTCATATCGCAAATTCCTGTGAAATGAATACTAATAATCAAGTTGACAACGTCACGATTGGTTACTGCAGACAAGCCAGATATGTAATTTATCCTTTGAAATTGAAAGTATTTTGGTGCGCACCAAGTAATATATTTGTGTTTTCATACTCATACAAATATTTTCAAAACCCAAATCACGAGATCAATGTAGATTTAAAAAAAAATATAAATTTTATATAACTGTTTGTATGATAAATTTTTAATTGTGTTATATCATATGTGAAAGACACTTCTTACCGTGAGGCTTTGTGTATTTATCATCAGGTCCTGTGGTGATGTTATGTATTTATCATCACGTACGAGTAAACCAACCATATATTTTACATCGCGTAGACAAACGCGTATTTTTAATAACATCGTGCGAAATTGTCTCATTTAATGTAAAAGTACTACAGAAATTAACATGCATTGAGCCACCGTTAATCACTTTAATTAATAGACCCTACTGTACAGTACGTCGAAGTCAAGGATTAATAAATTTGTATATATGCATTAATGTAGCATTCAACACAACGAATCTACAGCGAATCTACAATACCTGATCAACCACGCATTTGTCGGCGATAGCAGCAGAACGGCTGCGACAATAGTGAGAAGTTGCCACGGGGAAACCATCGCTGCCTGTGCCACCGATAACGTCTAAGTTTGCTCAAATTTCTGATGATCTCTGTCGAAATTTGTAGTCAGTCTTGCGATCTGCAGTGGAGGTGCCTTGTTACTAACGGACTGGCCTATTATATACGTTTTAGCAACGAGGAAGTGAAATTAATATATTAGCAAGTGTTACTTACTGGGATGATCGTGGTTTCCATCATGTCGTCAGTATCACGACAGGCGCCTCCCGACCTTCGGACCCTTCCTTTACATCCCGGTCTCGTGTTTCAAAGCTTGTGCTGTTTTACACGTGGGGCAAGACCAACATTCAGCTTCCCGGTTCACGATGGACGAATGGGGATCACTGTTTCACGTCCTGGTCCACGGCATACGAACCAAGTCACGGTGATTTTGAGACGGTGCTCCTTCAACGATTCTTTGAACCTTGAAAACTAATAGACAGGAAAAGGCACATTTGCAGACTACGACACTTCTCCTGCGCACATGATTACATTTCTTGTTGCTGGTTAGCATAATATGGACCGTGCGTGTGTACACCAAATATTCTTGTTTTTGGTGACATGGTCGCCTATGGAAAAATAAATCATGAACTGTCCCCGAATGAAAGTCATCCTTTCGCACTCATATTACGCATTGGTGTGAAGTGTCGTCGTGTGTGATATTCTCAGGCTACAAACAACGCGCTACGCCACCTCGTGTAGGGATTGGTAAACATGCCTGGACATACGTAGTTCCAGTGTCATCGTTGTCCACTGTGCACACGTATTCCCCAAAAACAATAATTATTCACCAGAATGCATAATTCCCACCATTATTTTTTGCGTAGTATTTTGGATTTTAAATGTAAAATTATAAATGATTTTGAAAAGGATTTTGTCACGTTCCTTTTGAATAATTACCATTATTAATATTTAGTATTGTTTATTCAAGCTAAATATTTCATTATTTTGGGTTGTCTGTCTTGCTCGTCATGTACAGTATTTGTAAAAGCACATGTTAAAGCAGTTGTCGGTGAAAGTAAAATGTGTTGGGCCAGAGATCCGGAAGATTGATTCGAAAACATTGCAAATCAAATGTGCCGGTGTGTGGTAATGGAATGCGAAATTCCAGCTAGTAAGAACATTGTGTGTGATGCAAATAATGTATGCGTGAATGCTTTCCTACGTATTAACGTGACTGAGATGTTAATAGAAAATACATGTCCGATTCCGGATGAATATACTAACATACATTTATAACTATACATAATATATATATTCCATTTTTTTATATACTGTTCATACGCCATAACGGTCTAACGATAAAAAAATGAACTGTATTATTTTCAGTTTATTGCTATGTCGTTTAAAAACAAATAGGTGACCAGATACGGTGGCCGATATTCTTAGAAACCGGAACCTCACTATATATTAGGAAACGCTGATACCAAATTAATAATGTCATAACGTTGAACGTTGAACGTTCACTCAAGGCACATACATAATTAGCAATGTCAAATGAATCAGTTGTCGGTCTTTTTAAACTTAGAATTAGGAACTGCTTTTAACGACGCCATTCATCAATTATCCGGACTCTGCTTCAAACTGGAGGGTTTGTACGGCGTACAACGTTTGTATGTTGTGCAGATGGGAATAACTTATGTGGTCCTGGTGTATACGCTGTGCATCGCCAGCCTATCATAAACTCATAATATTTACACCGGCCAATCAGCCATGTTGGCACTGGCGAAGCCTGGTGAAACTCGATACTGACGAAAGGGTGTGAGTATCACACGAAACTAATTTTATTTACTTCCTGGATCCAAAAAGATGCAAAGTCCGAGCAAAACATCGCGTGACTACTTCCCGAATAGGATAAAACATTATTTGTTTACTTCCTGAATCACACTAAATGACATTTCCGAAAATAACTTACTTTTTTATTTACACAATTACAATTATTAAGCGACACAAAAGAACATACATTTTATGAACATCGAATATTGGATTTATAAATTGATGAATTTTCTAAGGCAAAGATAATACGATAGGCGTTATAGTAATAATAATAAAATACATTTTAAACGTAAAAGGTAATATTATATCAACACACTACTCTTCGTACTATAATAATCTGCCTTCCGAGAGATAAATAATAGACTGACGAGCGCAAGATAGTTCGGTAATTCTTCCACCATATTTACCTTTTTATAATCCATTTGACGTAGATGCGTTTTTCCTGGTAATTAACTTATATTGTAATACGAACCACTTATCTAATAATATATTCTATGCTACCAACTCTTGAGTACATTTTATTAATTTATGCGTATATATTTTAGTTTTATATCCTAATATGTTCTATTATTCAATTACAGCGCATTGCTTCACGATTTTTGCATCAACTCTAAATAAATGCAGTATTACGATTACTCTGGTATTCGATACAAATTAATCACAACATAAAAGTACTACAATTATTCGATTTAAAGTGTGATATATATTTTAAGTAGGGTTGATATGCAGGTACTCATCAAAATCCTGAGGTGAAAACATATCAAAAAAGGAGTATCATTTCAACATTTCCGGTACTTGATTCGTCTAGATGAATAGATGAATACTGATCTGTCCCCGAGCCCCGCGTGTGAGACAGCACACACGTTGACACATTGGACCGGAATGTAGGAGTGGACCTCAGTCGTGATGGAAAACACAATCACCCAACCAGTTGGCAACATATTGATTTCACTTCCTAATCGCTGGGTCGTATATATATATACATATAGGCCGGTCTGTTGGTATCAAGGCATATCCACGGCACATCACAAGACGGCTGACTGACAACAACCATCGGCAGACATCATCACATATCTGTTGCTGTACAAATCTAGAGCAGACTCGCGACGTAATCGGTGGCACAGACAGCGATGGTTTCCCCGTGGCAACTTCTCACTATCGTCGCAGCGGTTCTTCTGTTATCGCCGACAAGTGCATGGCTGTTCAGGTAATGTACATTCACTGTGTTGGTACAGCTACAGAAATATCTGATGTTGCAGTTTGATGAACTGTACACTAAGCTGACCTGGATCCAGGCACGATACAACACAATGACGTAGCCCAGCTGGTCCAATACTAGCTGGGCGTGTGAGTTATATCAGTGGACACGTTCTCGTTGACGATGCTTCTGTCAACCAGTGGTTAGCTCGCCTCAATCTTAATCTTCCTGATAGCTCCACAGCACTGTCAATGCATTCCACACTTCTGGGTCGGCCCACTCTTGCTGCAGCTGGGCGAGTGTATTGATTACACTGGTTGGACTGTAGGGATGTGGTCAGAGGAAGCAGACTATGGAGGACGTGCGCAATGGTCACTACTGTTAAAATGTCCAGTTTTAATAGACAACAAGTAGCGTCTGAATGTGTCGGTCCAATCGTCTTCCAAATATCCCCGTAAATGCAGACTTGAATGTATAGAGAGCGTTCGCACGACTGGACCATCTTGTCGCACAGAGCTATTGCAGATTAGTTCTGTTGTTCACACAGGCTTGTGCATCTCCGTCTTACTCGAGCTGCTCAGCCTGTAAGACAGGCAACTTATTGGCTGAGTAGTTGAAGGAGAAGACGATCTGCTGGAATGTGTCCACCATACTTTCCACTAGTAGCTCTTTGCTGGCATGCAGTAGCCAAGTTAACACTGTGTCCTTTGCAGTGAGCGTAGATGGCGACGGGTATCAGCTGATTGATTCATGCCTGCACTCTAAGATGTATGCCAGCCAGATTAGGGATGGACCGTTCAATTTCTGGGGCGGGTTGGATTTTTTTAATATTTGCAAAGCCACTTTATGGAAACTTAATAAGTTTTGTTTGTCACATTGATGTGGAAGCACGTGTGTACATGCGCGCCTGCAACCAAACCGCACTGGTCAGATTTAATTACAACTGCTGCGCAACGTTTTGTTTTGGGTGTGTATCTGAATATATGTGATAAGAAATATTTCGTCGGTCAGATTTCACGCAAAAATCCGGCCCTTCTCTTAGAAGTTATATTGAATCGAATGAAACAGAATGGAATAGTATAGTAAAATGTGTAGTGAAGCGTAATGTTGCTTGACAAATTATTTGCAATTTGTTCGTGAAATATTTATGCTTGTCTCACCGGAATAATAATCATTTCTGTGTTCAGAAGTTCCAGCAGCTCTGGCGGTGGCGGAGGCTCCCCGCGGACTCACAGCTTCGACATCGGTCGGCGGAGTGAGCTGACTCGACTCTACAACCAACCCGTACGGAGAGTGACTCACGTCGAACGGCCGTTGACAGGGCTTTCTACCATGGTTGGCCCAATTAGACATTCCGGGGTCGTTGTTGAAACTCAGGACGGAAGACGAATGCTGATCCACAAGGTAGATATGATAATTAAGAAGAACGGCTGGACGCGATGCGTCTCCAGTGAGATTGTTGCTTGTGTTCTTGCAGGGAAGTTGGTTAGAGCGAAACAAAAGCTATTTTATTTCATGGGCCGCGCCATTCTGATTTACCATCTCGCTTGATTGAGAATTTGCGTTGCTTCCGACGTCCATTCGATTTCGGTCGAAGGCACTTCATGCGTTTCACAGGAAATCGATTTCTTAGAACTGCCACGCACTTATTGGTCGTCCAATAAACATGTCAGCCTCCAGCATGATTGAGATCTGACCACAATCTCCCATGTTTAGAACAATGCCTGAGAACACCACCAGCGTGGTAGTCTTGATTGTAGTTAGAAATGATTAGCTTTTGTTATCTCTTTTAGGTGCAATGCTCCAAACCTTGAATTTTGTTTCGCTTTAAATATATTCATTGTCTTTTTATTAACGCTGATATAAGTTATGTAAACTCGCTACAACTTTGATTATGATAAATACTAATGATCGTAGTGATTATGATGATGTTCGAAATCATAACATCGACACAACAGCAATAGTGATTACCATAACAACTCGGCGATTGAGGAAACGGAAATTGAGGACAGACAAGTGATTCCAGGGAAAACATTTCTGATAAGAAATAGATAGTAATAAAATACCTACAGTTCTCGTACAAACTCTCGAACGCGAGATATTTGAGAACGAACGCAATGAACACAAACTTACTCATATTTTTCGTCGACAGGGCAAAGACTACGGCCGAAGCAGTCAGACGGTGGTAACCAACGCCAGACACATGAGCAGCAACTGGAGGCCCGTCCAAAGCCGACCAGTGTCCGGCTCGTCCGTAGGAGACTTCGTGCGTGCCGGCGGACGTGACTACAGCACCATCGGTGACAACTGCCACAACGGCCGTTGCCGCATGATGGAGCTGCCGTGAGAGGATAGTCGCCAGGTGGCGCTAGTTTTGTTCATTATTGTTTATTTGTCTTTTTTTATTAACATGGTGTTCGATTTAATAAATTTATTTGACGTTACGTCTATGGTTTGTCGTATGTCGTTATGATATATTTATTTAGTTGTTTAAATTATTTGGTAGGATATATCTTTCCTTCCCAACGGGCATATGTGGTTGGGTGATTTAAATATAACGCCTTATGTGTATGTCAAAGTGTTGTGGACAATGCCTCTATATTGTATGTTTCACAATGTTCACCTTTCCCTGAACATATATCAAGATGTTTGCAGGACACATGCGTGCAGCGTGTGGGGGCGGTAGCGTTGTGGTTAGAACATAGGACTTTCAATCTAGAGAACACGAGTTCGAAATCTCTTGTTTCCGTTCTGAAGCTTTGACAATTCCGTTCACTCAAATATTTCTATGGCATAAATAATCTCGAGGCACTAACGTCGTATTTCGCCAATCCGCCCTTACGAAACTCGTATCTTATTTGTCTCCATTAAAGTCCCGGTCATATTGTCAGAAATGCCTATGGGTATTTCCGTAGTCATGATCACGTTGCTAAATTTAATTGTGCAGTACGATATGCAACAATTATAACAAATCAACACAATTAAATGATAATTTCAGCACAAATGCAATGTCTAACTACTTCACATTATAGCATACAAACGTCACCAGCTGGACTTAATTTATTTAAGATTGAACAAGATTGCTATTCCAAACTACACGTTCCAGATGGCAAGTGTACAAGGAAGCCATTGGCTTATCGAGAGTCAAAAAAATGTATTATCTATGTATCGCCCGCCCTTATCAGATATATGTCAATTCTGTTTTGAAACATATTCACACTACTAGCATTAACACAATCATTTGACAGTTTATTCTATTCATTTATTACCCTCTGTTAAAATGAGTACTTTCTCATGTCCAACCTACACTGTTTTTTTTTAACTAATGCTACTTTGTGTCCTCTGGTTCTACTGCCTTCTTTAAGTTTAAAGAACACATTTCTATCAATATCCTCATAACCATTCACTAGTTTAAACATTTCTATTTGGTCTCCTCTTAGTCTCCTGGTTTCTAGTTTTGTCAAACCGCATTCTAATAAGCGGCTTTCATAACTAAGGTCTCTCAATTCTCTAATAATTTTAATTACTCTTCGTTATATTCTTTCTAGCTTGTATATGTCCTTCTTATGATATGGCCTCCATGCTTGTATACAATATTCCAAATGTGGTCTAAATATTGCTGTGTACAGGGGTATGATTAGTTGTTTCCTCCTTATTTTTGATAGTTCTCCTAATTAGCCCTAGAATTGTATTACCTTTTGAAAGAGCAATCTCACATGGCTATGAAACTTTCCTGTCAGCACTAAATGTTTCCTAGGTCCTTTTCTTTTGTGGTTCTACCTAGTACAGCATATCCCATTTTATATTCTTCGTCCATGTTTCTATATCCTATGTGTATGCATTTACACTTCCCAAAATTTAATAGCATTGACATTTTGTCTGACCATTTAACAATTTATCTAGATCATTTTGTAAACTTTGTTTATCTGTATAATTTGTAGCCTTTCTGAATTCTTGTCATCTGCAAATTTCACTACTTTGTTAGATATGTCATCTTTCAAATCATTTATAATATATTAAAAATAGTATAGGTCCTAATACTAATTCCTGTGGTACCCCACTCAAAATAGATTTCCTGTTTGAAACCATGCACCAGTATGTCTGCATGAATTACTGGTAGCGTTGTTTGGATAACATTTTGAAACACTTCGGCAGCTGAACTCAGTCCGAATATTAGTCTTTTGTACCGCCACCGCTTTCTCTATGATGTCAAATTGCTCAAGTTTTACCAACTCTTCCTGGACTTTCTCTCTGGTGTGGTAGGGAATTCTTCGGTGTCGATTCTGGACTGGCTGAACAGTTTCGTCAATGTACAACTCAACTTGTACACCTCTCAATTTGCCAATGCCTTCAAATATGTCATTGTACTCTTCACAGAGTTTCGAGTAACGATCAGTTGTGTTCACTAGTGGTATTTCACCCACTTCGTTTACCTCTCAGATGTTGGGGATATACCCAAGTTGCATTGCTGTCTCATAGCTTAGGAGATTGCCTTTTCCCTCGCCAGTCACATACATATACACTATCTGATTTCCACGTCGAATTTTCCAAGAATGTTCATCGGGTTTCCAGCATAAGGGATCACAGGGTTGTGTTCCTTGATGAATACTGGACGTTGCTTTAAGCTTTGAAACGCTTCTTCGTCTAGCAAGTTGACCGATGATCCGGTTTCGACTAGGACTCTGACGGGTGAATCGTCGATTATGATAGTTACCAGTGGCTTATTCACGTTGTTCACTTCCTTCTGGTACAGGGACCAAAGGTACAGACCCTCACCCTCGTCAGACTTGGTGTGGTCCATCTGTTCACTTCCTTCTGATACAGGGACCAAAGGTACAGAAAAGTAAAAAAAAAGAAAAGTATTCAGGCTCTGGTGAGTGCGACAAACGGTGGCGCCACATCCCGGATCACATATAATCGAGGCTAGGCGTATTCCTGCTTCACTTTCACTGGAGAGGATGTGACATCATTATGTGTCTTGCTATTGTGTGCTTACAGATGATCTCTGATTTGTGGGCCATATTATTTTGTGCAGGCGATACATGTGCAAAATTACAACTCATAGCGATATCTACTTTAATTATGCAAAAATGATGGGGTACTTATCTTTAGTTTAGGTCGTACGTCAACAGTGCCGATACAAGGTTTCAATTCAAAGAAAGTAGAGTGATGTTATTTGCTATTCCACTGCTGGTCTCAGTGGGCTAGTCAGGAGGATAGTGACGTCTTGTCCGGTCGGCTTAAATTGCCAATGGGAACGCGGTAGCCTTATGTTCTACTGTAATCCCGTTGTAAAAGAACCTCGCCTAGTAATGCCAGTCGGAATCATAGACAAAGTGGTAGCAAAAGCGACGCGACTTAAGATAATATGCTTCTCTCAACGCATATTGATGCCGCTAACGTTCGCCAACCTGTTTAACATCCGGGAACTGACGCCGGTAAACCTCAAAGTAACCGACAGCCAGGACAACTTCTTTCGCGGCGTCACGAATATACTGTGCTGGTTCTGAGCACCATCAGCTGGAAACGCCTCGAGGAAGGCTGTTTCAGTGGATTGTCCTTGGAACATATCAACCAACTCAAATACATGCACAGTAATGTGCTGAAGCCGTTGGTGTCGTTGCAGTCGTTCACCTTCCAACGCGTGGTTTCCAGCAGGGGCGCAATGTCCTACGGGGACTACAGCCAAATACTTGGCGGAATAACCAGCTCTAGTTTCCACACACTTGTCTTGTACGCCATCCACTCGGTGCTTCACAGCGAAACGCAACTCGATATAAATGACCTTTTCGTAAACAGGACATGCTGAAGCACTTAGATCTTGGTGGAAACAATGTAGGACTCTTCTGGGGTTCTCCAGCATATACGCTCCCGTAATTGGAATACATGTCAGTCGTTCAAAATGTCATCATCGGGTCACAGTTCATATCCCGCTTCTGGATGCAACTGATTGGTCATATACGCTTGAAAACATTGAACATCAGTGGCATGAACAATCGGGCAACTGCGTCTTTGCTCCGCATCACAGCAAACGCAGATTGCAATCGAGCCATTCCTGTGATGATTATCCCGCGACTTGAGTCTCGACGGTCCTCCACCATCACGACTTTCTGCAGGCTAGCTTACTCGAGAACACGATCTGGGAGAGCATCGACAGGTGTCGCTTCACCGTGCCTCTTTTATCTCCGCATTTCTTCTCCAGCAACTGGTGTCTCCCCGAGATGTATATCGCTCGCAGCCGCATCATCAGCCAAGGTGGTGATGTCATCGTGCCAATTATTCTGCGGGATTTTCCACTGTTGCAGCTAACACGGACACTCGAAGGCATCCCGAGTAAATCCTATCTGCAGCGGACGGAAGACACTCGGTGTTAATGTGGAGTTTTATGATGGCAATATACATGTAGATATAACGCACGCTCGCACAGACCCACGAATATATATATATGCGTGCGTGCGTGCGTGCGTGCGTGCGTGCGTGCGTGCGTGCGTGCGTGCGTGCGTGCGTGCGTGCGTTCATTCAAGCATATTTGCGTGAAACGGGTTATGCTAATTTCTGGTTAACCTCTCAGTGTTGCCACCAGGAAAAATAAAAATGATAACACTGAGTCAATGTCAATGTTAGTTTGTCAATCCGCACATTCCTGTACGTAATATATGATTATGATCAACGATTCGTAGCTGTTTCGAAAGGCTTCCATGCGAAGGACTCGTCTAAATCAGGCAAAGTTTCGATGATCTGTCAAACCAGTCAATAACTTATGCTAGGAATACGAATTTCTACATTAGTGTTGAAAACCAAATCCAGGTAGCGCCGCCTGTATCTCAGTTTCACCGTTGGAGAAGAGGTGCCCAATTGATATCATCAACACGAGAACCATGCTCAACAAACACAAACATGTTAAGTTATCACAACGTTTCGGAAAACAAAACATTAGATGCTTTTTATCTGCTGCGTCGGTTAAAAAGTACACGATGGATGGATAAAAAATACCATGAACCTACGCAGTACACATGTTATTCCAGTTGTGATAAATTAATTAAAAACAATGATTAATTCTGACATATCTCGCGTACATAGTAGTCCTCGTTGCCCAAATCTGCTCATGCACTTTGTGACGACACGAAATGTGCAGGTTAAGGACGTTCTGCCCATATATGACACACGGTAATTCTTCCCATTCGTTGCTTGTGCTCACGCGTCTTCCCTTTGGCGTCTTCACTGCGTTCTTGGTTCCGTTCTGTGTCCTCGTTTAGCCGTCATTGACTTCCCATTTAGCTTATCCTTCTCATTTGCTGACTCGTGATCAACGAGTTCAAATTGTGTGTGATGAATTCCAGTTTATTAGGAAACAATAATCTTGAACTTAAATGGGTGTAGTTTCTACGGAGCGACAGGTTGATAGTCGAGGATAACATGCCATTTAGCCTATCAGTAGTGCATAAATGCATTGTCCAACGAGTCACGTGACACCGTTGACCTCCTTTTTCGTTGGACATTGCTGTCTGGCTCAATTACTCCTTGTAACAGTATGAGGAAAAACACTGGAACACCTGTTTCATTTATCATTTCGCTACCCTATGATCGCTGTTTTAAATTGATTGTTTCTCACAGGAGGAGTCACGATTGATGTAGTGTCTGAGTGCAACAACGTGACGTGACCGCGGGCGGTTAGGGCGACCTAAGAAATATGCATCCTAATGAGAAAAGTACGTGTTTCGCGAAATATTTAACAAAGAAAAAACCACTATAACGTCTGCTACCAAACCTAAATCCACGTGTCTGATTATCCATAATTCATGTTAAGCTATTTACTCTGTTTGTTATCTATTCGGCCAACCCTATGTATTGCAGTTCTATAAAGCATAATAAATACTGATTCTTCCAATAACCAAATGGTCAAAGTATTTATGAGCAATGACTCAACCCTTGCCTGTTGCCACCTAGGCATATGCCACAGTTCCGAGAGAGATGGTCATGGCCACGTTGAGGTGAATGGGTGTTCAAGACGGAAGTCACACATGAAGAGACAAAAGGTAGAGTAGTGTGTGGACCGGGAATACGATAGGAATTCAGGGTGAACGTTGACGTGTGACGGGGGAGTACCTGTTGTTCGTCAAAGTAGTGGAAGTTAGCAACAGGAAAACGAGTAAGAGGGACATTCTCGCCAAATTGCATTACACAGATGACCTGGCGGTAGTAGCGGACAGTGAGGCAGACCTTCTAAAACGGTTGGTGGAGTGGAAGGAAATCTAGGCAGACATGGCCTGAAAGTAAGTCTTGAGAAGACGGGGGTGCTTTGGGTCGGACAGCAGAACATATAAGCTTGGAAGAAATAAACTGAGCCAACGAGAAACTTTGTATATCTGGATGGAGTGGTTTGCGGGGACGGCTGCCCAGAGACGGAGATTCGCAGGAGAATTCAAGCTGAGGCGAGTGCGTGGAGGCAAGTGCATGGAGGAAAGTGGAAGGGGTGATGGGAGTCATGTCAACGTTCGTTACTTAGTCGGCACATTCCTGTCTGTGATATATCATGATGATCAACGATTCATAACTCTTTCGAAAGGCTTCCATGCGAAGTCTAAATCAGTCAACGTTCCGATGACTTGCTGAACCAGTCAATAACTTATATTAGGTAAACGAATTTCTACATTTGTGTTGACAACCAAATCCAGGTGGCGCCGCCTGTATCTCAGTTTCACCGTTGGCGAAGAGGTGCCCAGTTGGCATCACCAACACGAGAACCATGCTTAACAAAAACAAACATTTAAAGTTATCACAACGATTCGAAACACAAAACATTCAGTACTTTTTATCGGCCGTTGGTTAAAAACACATAAATACATGGGTGGCTAAAAAGTACAACCAAACTACGCAGTAGACATATTATTCTAGTTGTTATACATGAATTAAAAACAATGATTAATTAACCGTTGACCTGCTTTTTCGTTGGACATTGCTGTCTGGCTCAATTACTCCTTCGTACAGTATGAGAAAAAAATTGAAACATATATTTCATTTATCATTTCGCCACTCTATTACTCCGTTTTAAATTGATTGTTTCTCACAAGAGGTACCACACGATTGATGTAGTGTCTGAGTGCAACAACGTGACGTGACAGCGGGCGGTAAGGCCGACCTAAGAAATATGCATCCTAATGAGAAAAGTGCGTGTTTCGTCAAATATTTAACAAAGAAAAAAACAATATAATGTCTGCTACCAAACCTAAATTTACGTGTCTCATTATCCACAATTCATGTTAAATTAATTACTCTGTACGTATCTATTCGGCCAACCATATGTTTTGCAGTTCTATAAAGCATACTAAATAGTGATTCTTCCAATAACCAAATGGTCAAAGTATTTATGAGCAATGACTCATCCCTTGCCTGCTGCCACCTGGTACATGTGAAGACTGGCCTTGTTACCCTCTGCGACTTAATAACCACGAATGTTTGATAATAATAATAGTCACAATAATAATAAAGTATGTTATAACGTTGTTTCAGTCCTTTTGTCTGTTCAGAGCGGTTTACAAGTTATTTCAATATTTTCCATAATTGTTTAGACATCGAAAATGCCACAGTTCCGAGAGAGATGACCATGGCTACGTTAAGGTGAATGGGAGTTCTAGGAGGAATTTGGGATGGTCGAAGGCATATATATATATATATATATATATATATATATATATATATATATATATATATATGTATATATATATATATATATATATATATATATATATATACACACACTCATATACATATACATATGCACGCATACACACATGCATACATACACACACGCATACATACATATATACGTACATACATACATACATACATACATACATACATACATACATACATACATATTTCCCGGAGTACAGCGAGGGGTCACTATGGCGTATGTTTTTTTGCACACGTACACTTTACTACGTAAATTTTGTGGCACGTGCTTTGATAAACCTTTGATTTAGAACATGCGTCACTGGATGGCTACATGATAAATTAAACAGGTGTTAATTGAATATGTTTTGTTTTACTTCCTCTTACATTAGGAATGAATAATGGAGTCAGAGAGCAATATCCTGGGAATAAGGAGGTTGACGGTGTCACTTTAGTTATCTGCCAACTCTTTAAAACCAGCATTTAAGCTCCACTTGAAGGCAACATTGTCTTTCTATATAATAATGTATAGTACATATCCCACTTTGTGGCATTGTCGCACTGTGTTAGAGATAGTGAGTCCATGACAAGTTACACATTTACCACCTCCGTGCGATATTTTATTTCGCATGGCAAAGACACACCAGGTAGAAGGGACCAACGGCAGGGTAGACTCAAACCCAGGTCACCTCGAGTTAAAGTCCCGCCCTCAACTCAACCACCGTGCTACTGGGCCAAGCGGCGTGACACAACTGAACTATTTGAACGTGCGGTAGCATGCGAATACTGGAACAAAGTATTGCGTGTCAGGAAACAAAATCGTCGGAATATTTATAATGCTAAGTTGACATTTCGGTGACTCTGGTTGTACATGTAATCTTTAAATAGAGTTATGTACAAAATAATGCGTTTTCGCTGCATTTAAATTAATCTTCTTTCAGCAGGTGGTCTTATACCATGTACAGGAGTGATATTTGGTCGTTCAGCCATCGTTAGTCTAATACGGCACTTTTAGACAAGTGGCGCCAGTGCGCGGTATTGTGTGGAATATTTTCGCAGTATCAAATTTCTACAGCGTCACCACCGCTAATTTCGTACAATAGCTTCTGTAGCTACGTAGAAATAGTTCATGGCGTAGTTTATCTTATACAGTTACAAGTTAATGGAGTTGAAATAAGTCCGCCTTTTGTGAACAGTATGTCGGGCTCGACGTCGAGGTGTCTGTCGTGTTCACAGTGTCAACCACATGCTATGGCGTCCGACACAGACAGCGAGAGTTGCTTGAAGTCGAACTGGGTGACCAGCAAAATTCGTCAAATGAAGTCTCTGTACAGCGTAGATGTTACACAGATCTATCTGTAATTTCTGTGACCGCCGCTAGCCACCATGTTACGTGTTTCACGTAGGTATTAACGAAGTATAACTCAAGAATAACAAGTTGAAGTGTAGCGTGAACAGAAGCTTTACCAGCCGACCCAATCTGATACAAACCAGCGTAGGCTGGGGTTACGCATGAGCTAAGCACTTTTCCTTTTAGTTTCCGAGATATATGTCTATCTCCGATCACCCCTTCCACTTTCCTCCGCGCAAGTGCAGTATAAAACAGTTATTTAAAATGTCAACAACAGTTACATGATAACTTGAGTAAGAAAGCTTTAGCCAGATACTTCACATACAGCGACATACGTCACCAGCTGGGTTAGCTGTCGACGCTAAATTCTTATTAAATATGCGGGATACTAACAGTTAAAC
This sequence comes from Lamellibrachia columna, assembly GCA_963662155.1. Classification (NCBI taxonomy): domain Eukaryota; kingdom Metazoa; phylum Annelida; class Polychaeta; order Sabellida; family Siboglinidae; genus Lamellibrachia; species Lamellibrachia columna. The sequence continues at coordinate 9,346,751 of OY759266.1, read as the reverse complement.
AATATATGATGCTATTATATTATAAAGCTAGACAGGCGTTGGATAATAGTGCGTTCATTTGATCAATTACATATAACTAATTAATAAATTAAGTGTAATATGTACTCATCATTTTATTAATCACTCTAACCAGTTAATTAATATCCATACATAGACAGTGAGAACATGGATCTAGTCAGAGAGTTAGATGGTACTGCCATCTGGCGATTATGCCTTCATGGAAGGGCTATCATGCGATCAGCGGCATCGTGGCAGTTGTCTGCCAGGGTTTTGTAGATGCTACCTCCTGCCGCCACGTAATATGTAGCTTTAGAGAAGTGCACTTGTTTGCTACTCCCGCGTACCTCCGTCCACTATGGGCTCTTACGTCTGATCTCTACCACCACCGTCTGGCCGCCTCTTGGGGTGCCGTATTGACTGCCCTGTTGAGAAAATGCAACGTAGTGACAAATCACTAAAATCATGCTTATTTTATTTACACAGTTGTTCAAGTTTACATGCAACAAGGAATAGAGTAGTCTAAGCTAATTTGAGGCCTAGTACGTTTCTTAATTTGTGTGCGGATAAAAAATATATATGCTAATAAAATAAACGAAGGTGTAAGTATTGCCTGCATCGTCACTGCTACAACATGGTGACTAGTTGCTCTCTCTCTCTCTCTCTCTCTCTCTCTCTCTCTCTCTCTCTCTCTCTCTCTCTCTCTCTCTCTCTCTCTCTCTCTCTCTCTCTCTCTCTCTCTCTCTCTCTCTCTCTCTCTCTCTCTCTCTCTCTCTCTCTCCCTCTCTCTCTCTCTCTCTCTCTCTCTCTCCCTCTCTCTCTCTCTCTCTCTCTCTCTCTCTCTATCTCCCCCTCACCTCACTTTGTCTGGATTTCTATCTCATCTCTCGAGTGAGTGAGTGAGTGAGTGAGTGAGTTAGTAAATCAATGTGTGAGTTAGAGATATAATGAGTGTGCGTGCACGCATGTGTTTGTGTTAAAATACTGATATACATTATCGTTACCTGATCATCATATGGGCTGTGCGTCGAATTTTATAGCACTGATCTCAGTCTTACAAACTGACACCGATATAAATGTATACAACCAATACGTCATGCGTAACACTATTTTTTATAGTTGTATCCCTTACTGCATATGGTTACATATTGTTTTAAATAGTGTTTGCGCACTATTGATTAAATAACCATGTATATAAACAAATAACATAAAAAGTGTATCAACTTGTGGCCAGATTTTCCTGTTTTTATGGACAAATTCAACACTGTCACCATTACCTTGTGGATGAGGTATTGCCTGCCGTCGTCCAAAACCACAACGACACCGGAATGTTTGAGAAGACCTAGCTTCACGGGCCATCCTGACAAAGGTCGCTCCCATCGCGTCGCTTTCACGACACGATGGTTGCACAGAGCAGTAAGCCCGCTCTGCGTGTTAATGTCATGGTTAAAAGTCTTCGGGCCTTTTCTACTGCTTCCGCTGCGAAAGAGTAATGCGGATAATTATAATAAGCATTCGTGTATTAAAACACAGGGACAATCGAACAATAACGGCTGGTGAGGGATGATGCGAGCGTTCGTGCATTTGCCATCGACTGAGCTCAACCAAACAAACATAATCTAAGAAACTAAAATAGCTATTACATCCAAAACGTAAGAACAAACAGCAGGAAATGTACAATAAGCTATTTAGGACCAGTATTCTGGAATGCGTTACCTAGTACAACAGCTTGTGTCCATTAACAAATTTAAAAACAAACTGAAAGAACTGTTATTCTCTAAATATCACTGACTTTACAGTAAACACTGCAAATAAAACACTTTGTATTTGTACAAAATGTACTCTATATCTATATTTATGTTCACGTGACTGAGATGACCATGTGCTTCATGCTTATGTAATATTTAATCTAGTCAGGATCATGTATTACTTAATGTATTCATGCTCACATTTAATGAATTAATGTGTAGTTGGTGTATTATTTGTTCATATAATTCAAAGTACAAATTATATGTTGATATTTAAGCAACATTTTTTAGACTCAATTTGTATTTGTATAACATATACTCCACATCTGCCTTTATTTTAACATGGTAGAGAAAAACATGTATTGATGTTGATGTAGTATTTAATGTATTCATGGTTCATGGATTACTTAATGTGTTCATGTTCACATTGTAATGTATTCATGTGCAATAATTAGTTAGGTTATTAGTGTAGTATTTGTTCATAAAATTCTAATTACAATTTGTATGTTCATATTTAAGCAATTTTTTATCATATTGTATTTCACTTGAAATAATGTTGCTTAGCATATGTGTTTGGCTTAAGCCTAAGGAAACAGTATATGTTGATTTATTTCTGGGTGGTCCTCGTCATAAGCCCTTGATTGATGGCATGAGGTGGCTGAAAATAATGGATCGTCGGTGGCTAACACTTAATGACACCGGTGAGTAATAAGACGTATTGCCTCACAGGGGTGTTTAGCATCGATATAATACTGTGTTGGATGTTTCAGTTGATGAAAGTAGAAAAAAATTGAGTTAGAACATGCATAAATATACATGATTGTAATGCCATTAAATTAATTGACTAACCCATCTTTGTATTGTAAAGAGGACTATAAAAAATAACCGACAATAACATGTCGAATTCCTTATTGTTCTAGATGACATAAAATAAAAACACTGGTTGAACGACGATGGTTGAAGAGTTGCATAATATTCTGATACGATTACTGAAGCAATTCCACAGCAGATAGTGCATTATACATTGTACTCCGTCCAAGCTAAGCACTGTTATATAAGTGCTTTTGTTACCCAAACGAAATGTAATTGTTAAGACTTGACTGAGCAGGTATCGTTTCTGCCTGGCAATATTGAAATAATCCTGAACGTAATATATTACTTTTCCCACATATGCATCAGTTAGGAAGGAGGGAGCTGTCAGTATAAGGATATTTGCTAAAGGTATACCATGGCTGCAGCAGGGATACACAATCTGAGTGATTGATGGCATAATCAGATATCGACGAAAGTCTAAATTAACCCTGTCTAGTTTCCCGTCATGTACACGATTTTTACCAACGATACTTGTTCCACAAAAACTCTCGACTTCAGATTGTCGTTGGGATTAGTTTTTACCATTAATATTCTTGCGTCATGTTTTTATGTAAGCGTTTGACGTAACCATTGAAAAATCCAAAGACTTTGCTCAGTAAAACAGATATCAGTATATATCACGTTTTACTTGTAATGAAGATGTGGTCAATATACATACTTATTTATCCTCTCCGCGCCCTAGTTGGTGCATAAGGACACTGTGGTCAGCAAAGTATCTACAAATGGAGCCTTTTATTGGACTAGTTGTGTGTGCATGTCGCTACAAGTAAACAGCACCAACAAGGCCATTTTATAGACAAATTAAATCTGTTTATGTAGTACTCGTAAATTAGCTAGATAGTGCCACGCAACTTGAAAACTTGAAATCATTGAATCGACACGACGTCGACTCGAGTATAATTTGTTTATGCTTTATGATGACACAGTACTGGTCCCTGGCCGCAGAAGGTTCGATTTGAGTCAATGCCCACTCATGATTCGACTAGAATCATCATCCACAAATTGCATCAGTCTACTCGAGTCCACTATTCCAAGAACATAATTAGAGTTTTGTCTCAAACGACTCGAGTCAGGTGACGAACGAAATCCGATCCGGTTCAGCTGGGACTAAAGGAACCGACAATATGAACTTTTATGAGCTAATTGAGAAAGATATATACCTCTGCAATGATGCATGTCACTGCAAAAAAAAAACGCCTGGTAATTCAAGAAGTAACCGTAGTCATGTCGACCGTAAGTGTGAAAGCATAATATTGCCTAAAGGACTAGCTGGGAACTAATAGGAAAGAGAATGTATGCACAGCGCTGACCAAAACACATATTGTGTTCATTTCATACATAAATATACGCAATTATAACATTGTGTTATATCAATTCGTTGACCATGCTGGTGACTGAAATAACTATACTCGCGGCCGAAATGACTAAAACCCGAAAAACCGCCAAACCCGAGACAAGATGTCGAAGCCGACGTAGAATGCACCATTGTTGCACGGATATCTTAAACACCTCATATTTAATGTCAACTCGATCCTATGATTTGATTAATTTAAATGAAGTGAACTCGCCAGGAAATTATTGTGTGTACACCACGCTTTAAAGATCACAATATGTACAACCAGATTAATCTAAATGTCAACTTAGCATATCAATACTCTGGCATATCAATATTGCTTCCGAGCAAACTACACATTGTTCTACTGTTCAACTGCTACGATACGTTCAAATGGCTTCGTTTCATCACATCGTATTACCTATCAGTGGAGCTTATGTGATGGTTTCACGATTTGAGAAATAGCTAAGGTGGCCCATTGTCCGCACAGTTGACCTCCGCATTCGTAACTCTCTGTCTCCATTGCCCCTTCGCAATGTATGAGAAAGTAAAACAGTTGAGCACCTATTTCGTTTATCATTTACCAAGCTGTGATCGATGTATTAAATTGAGTGTTTCTCACAGGAGATGTCACACGACTGGTGTAGTAAAGTGTATGAGTGCAAAAACGCAGCATGATATAGTCGACGAGAAACGAGTTATTGTATAAGAAGAAGCATATTTGCGTGAAACGTGCCATCAGGGAAAATAAAAATAATATACCTGAGTCATGTCAACGTTCGTTCGTCAGTCCGCACATTCCTGTACGAAATACTGATGATGATCAACGATTCTGAGCTCTTTCGAAAGGTTTCCATGCGAAGGATTCGTCTAAATCAGGCAAGTAGTTGACAACCAAATCCAGGTGGCGCCGCCTGTATCTGAGTTTCACCGTTGACGAAGAGGTGCCCAACTGATATCATCAACACGTGAACCACACTCAACAAAACAAACATTTTAACTTGTCACAACGTTTCGGAAAACAAAACATTCGGTGCTTTTTATGGGCTGCCTCGGTTAAAAAGTACCACGAAACTGCGCAGTACACATATCATTCTAGCAATGATAATTCTTACATATCTCGCGTACATAGTATCCCCCGTTGCCCACATCTGCTTATGCACTTTGTGGCGACACCAAATGTGCAGGTTAAGGACGTTCTGTCCATATATGACACGGTCATTCTTCCCTTTCGTTGCTTGTACTCACGCGTCTTCTCTTTGGCGTCTTCACTGCGTCCTTGGTTCCTCGTCTAGGCGCCAGTGACTTCCCCTTTAGCTTCTCCTTCCCTTTGCTGACTCGTGATCAACGAGTTCAAATTATGTGTGATGAATTCCAGTTTATTACGAAACAATAATCTTAAATAAATACTAATAATAATCTTAAATGGATGTAGTTTCTAAGAAGCGATAGGTTGATAATTGAGGAAAACATAACACGCATTTATTAATTAAATGATACAGGGTACTACCGTTTAGCCTATCAGTAGGGCTAAAATGCATTTTGTCTAGCGAATCACGTGACACCGTTGACCTCCTTTTTCGTTGGATATTGTTGTCTGGCTCAGTTACTCTTTCACACAGTAAGAGAAAAACACCTCTTTCATTTATCATTTGACCACCCTATGATCGCTGTTTTTTAAGTTGATTGTTTCTCACAGGAGGTGTCACACGATTGATGTAGTGTCTGAGTGCAAAGACGTAACGTGACTGGGCGGTAAGGCCGACCTAAGAAATATGCAACCCTATGTTTTGCAGTTCTATAAGGCATAATAAATAGCTTTACCGGATAACGGTTGAGGGCGACAATTTATTTCCTCAGCCCTGTTGGAGGTGAATCCACGAATTAACGCCCTCGAATGCCCAACCAGGTCATTCCATCATTAGCCCTTTCAGAGCAGAATCCTATCAGCTGTTTGTGTTCGTTTGCCCTTATGATTTAAAAAAACGGATGTTACTTATTTTATCGTAACTGTCCACTTTACTCTTTCGCAGCGGAAGCAGGAGTAGTGTAGGCACGAAGACGTTTACCCACGACATCAAGACGTTTAACCACGACATCAAGACGCAGAGCGGGCTTACTGCGTTGTACAACCAGCGTGTCGTAAAAGCGACGAAATGAGAGCGACCTTTGATTTGGGGATCGTTTGGCGGTTTAATCAAACATGTCGGTGTCGTTGTGGTTTTGGCCGACGGCAGGCAATACCTCATCCACAAGGTAATGATGACACGGCCGATTAATCGATAGTTTATGAAAAAAAATAAAAATAATGTATATTATATATATATATATATATATATATATATATTAAATTTGCCATATTGACAGGAGGGGGGGGGAGAAAGAGAGGTGGCGGGCAGACATGCATGCATGCATGCAGGCCAGCAGGCAGGGAAAGAGGGAACAGATGTAAGGCGAGGGGGAGGGGGGAGAGGGGAGGGGGAGGGGGGAGGAGATGCACGTTGACTAGTCAACGCACTGTTTTTGATGTAATCATTACACCGTCGTGCTCTTGCCCGCACAAATATTTAAATTTGTATTGAAATATTCACTAGGCTACTGAACTTATGAGACGTACTAGAAGGATAGTAAAACGTCTATCCTCTGACTAGCCGTCTGCCGCTACACTCTACCCCTGGCTGCGTGTAAACAACTTTTTCACCCCCCCAAAAAAAAGTTGCCTGGCACGCACATACGGCAAGTGTCACTATTACCTCAACAATTAAAATAAAACCGCATCTCTCGTAATTGTTTTGCAGTATGTTCCTGAACTATTGTGCAAGCGAAAACAAGGTATTAAAATATCTGTCACCATACTTACCGACATAACTTCTCTGGGAAATGAGCACGATGAGGTGCCTGTTACTCTCCTGTCCTTGAACATGTACGAAACATCAGACTAAAGCAGTAACATGATGTTATATTTACATCATGTTGACATCCCGTTAAGTATACATACGTGTGTATATATGTACGTATGTATATGTACGGTCACATAAATAGATGTCAATATAAATGTTTAAACCTTGTTTGTTCTTCCATAATAACAAATTCAGACACTTGCAATTTTATTAAAATGGTTGAGGTAATGTGAGATGAGAACCCAAAGGAGAAAACAACTTGATAAAAATATATAAGGATTTAAAACTCAGCAACATATACCTAATGGCTGCAAATGATGGTGACGAAAACCTAAAACAGCTCTAGATGAGGTGCTGAAATGCTGGGAAACATACTCATACAAGATCAGAGGAAGCAACGACATTCCAGATAGCATCCCTGGACTGGTTGTTGGACCACCATTCTTAATAGAGAAGGTGCAGAAGGCTGTCAAAGCTACGCAGTCAAGGAAAGCGCCTGGTGCTGATCGCATTACGACTAAAGCTTTGAAAGCAGGAGGAGAGAATATGGCTGAGATGGCTGAGATGCCCTTGAAAATATGCGATACAGCGTGGCATCAGGAAAAGTAGCCAACATATTGGTGCAGAAATATGATCAACCCAGTACACAAGAAAGGGTGCAAGTTAACCCCGTCAAACTACCCAGCAATTTTCCCGATATCCATATATGTTAACGAACGTCTTTGGATTCATTAAGAACAGAGGGACAATATATGCTATCTTCATGTGAGACATATCATGCAAACGGCAAAAGAGTACCAGGTCCCGCTGCATTAACATTCTGTGAGCTTCAACGCGACATTTGATACTATCTGGAGAGGGGAAGATGTTCAGGTCTGTTGGGGTGGATCCCAAGATTGACATCAGGTATGCAAATGACACAGCAATTATGTCCATCGTATTTGAGAAGCTACAACTCTCAACTGAAGAACTACAAGCTGCGTGTAAGAAATGGGGTATATAAATCACTCACTTACTCACCCGAGAGAGAGAGAGAGAGAGAGAGAGAGAGAGAGAGAGAGAGAGGGGGGGGATGTTAATCGACGCATATTTTCCAGCAGAAACATTTCAATAAGACTGTCAGGCAGATTATATGGAGTCCTTATACTGCCAATAGCAATCTATGGTGCGGAGGCTTGGACGCTACGATCACAAGATATTGAATCTCTTGAGGTTTTTTTTAGATGCGCTGCATGCTGACTATTAAAAAAGTTTTCAGGGCGGACAGACTACAAAATACCAAGATCAGAGAAGACACAGAAGTGGTTTGGTCATGTTTGCCGTATGCAAAGAGATAACATCGTTAGGCAAGCATACGAACAAGACTTCAAATGACAGCGGAAGAGAGGAAGACCACCGAAGAGGTGGAGTGAACAGATCAGTAATAGGCTCCCACTATTGACAGCAGAGCGGCATGCCATCAATAGAACATAATGGAGGGTGCAACTTCCCAGAGGACTGCGAGGGGTCACTACGGCTTATGTTTTTAAGTGAGGTAAATCAAGTCAAGTTGAGGTAATAGTGCAATTTGTCTGTAAAAACATGTTTATTTCGTATGTGCATGTTGGACAACTGCATCGTTTAGTTTAGTGTTTCAGATAATAGTTCGTTTAGCCGCCAACAGTAGTTGGAGGTGCAGTGCTTTGTTTTTAATGATCTGTTATTAGGTTACATTTTCTCCACAGGGCAGTCAATATGACGCGCCAAGGGGCGGCCAGACGGTGGTGACAACCTTCAGGCAGAGGTGTCCCAAGTAGGAGGAGGTATTCGGGAGTAGTAAGATTGTGTACCAGTCTACCGTTGCAGACTACGTGGCGTCAGGAGGCACACCCTACCACTGGTATAGCAATAAAGACAACTGCTACGGTGATACCGACCGCATGGTGGCGCTTTCATAAAAGCATAATCGCCAGATGCCAGTACCAACTAACTCTCTAACTGGATCCATCAATATATATGTCTATGAACTGATGTTAATTGACTGGTTGGAGCAATAAATAAAAAGAATGACGAAAACACATTTCACTTAATTAATTAGTTAGATGTGATTGGTCAAATTAACAAACAATTCGATGACATGTTTGTCATTAAAATATATGGTATGGTATGTTCTATCATAATTATTGTGATACAACCAGACAGGTCGTTTTAGTGTTGATGTAGTTTATCTAAAGTGTAACAGAGTTGATATGCTGTTGCCGACATCCGGCTTGTCCTAATAATTCAGCTCAGAACTGTTACGACAGCCAGCCACAGACATTCCGCTGTTGACGCAGCGTTACCGAATAACAGTCACACAAAAAAGCGGTAGATCTACTGCATTTTGTGATATGTCGTCGCAAGTAAGGGGTGTAGAAGAGGGTTTCACCACTTTGCGGAAGATTTGTTAAATTTTAGGGTACAGTTACTTATTTTTAATGCATTTTCTCGTTTATTTTCTACAAAAATTGTGGCCTGGCTGCATAGTTGGATTAAAAATGAGTAAATTTTACCTTGAAATTGTAGCTTGTGGTGGATTTTGGCTTGACAGCAGTAAAGCGGGATATTCTGTACACATTTAGCGAGTGGTTAGAACGTCGACCTCTCAATATTGCTGCTGTTTCGAAGATTTGGCAATTTCGTTCATCCCACGTTGCCACAGGTCACTCTGCTGTATAAATGAGCATCTGGGTACATACATAGATGGTTTCGCGCAGTAATTGCAGCGTGGATGAATGCTTCCCAGAGAAGTCGAAAAGGCGTTTGAATGAACATGCTATGTCTATCAGGGGATGAATTGTAACGCGTTTTGAACAGTCCCAATGACTGGATACTGCGCTATATAAGAACGTACCTTTACCTATTTCATTTATCATTTAGCCAACCTGTGATCGATGTTCCAAGTTGATTGTTTCTCACAGAAGGTGTCACACGATTGGTGTAGTAAAGTGTATTAGTGCAAAAACGTAGCGTGACTGCGGGCAATTAGGCCGACCTATGAAATATGCTTGCTAATGAGCAAACTGTGTGTTTCACGAAATATTAAAAAACGACGAACCACCTCCATAATGTCTGCTGACAAAAAACCACGTCACGATATCCATAACTCATGTTAAACTAAATAACATGTACGTGATTTATACAGATCTATGAAGCATCATAAAATGTTAAGACGGGGCTACACATACACCCAAACCGTTGAGAGTCTGCAATTCAGCCGATTCACGACGGTCGGGGATCCCAGATACACGATCCAAGAAGAATTCGTGGCATGTGTGGCCGCTCTCTTCGGCCCCGAGTCGAAAATGTTCTGTTGGAGTCATCCTGGTTTTGTGTGATTACCGATTCTACGTAGATCCAATATACTGCTCACGTTGCTTTCATAACACTAGTTCTCGTGTTTTGCTTTAATTTTTTTCCAAAGCAGTTAGGGTGTTTTGGTTGGTGTTTATATACTCTCGAGTCATGTTGAGTTCTCTTCCTATGTCTTCCCAATTGGCTCTCCTGTAGATAGATTGTTCTGTTACAGCATATCGACTGTAGGGTGTGCGCGCAAGCAGTTCACACTTTTGATACCAGGTTTTAGGAAGGCGCCACGGTCGAGGCGCCGACTGGCTAAGTGTATGTGTAGTCGCAACCGAGTCGCCGACTTGCCGATTTGTATGTCTAGCAACTCCCGTCGGGGATCCGGGAGTCGGCGATTGTGAGGCGGTCATTAATAAGTCCTGAATGTGGTAGTTAACTCACGATGGTTTGGATGCGAGATGAAGACGTCTGTGTACTAATGAACGCCAGTGTCAATATGTAAACACACATTAATCAAAACAAAATAATGGTACACATTTAAAAACAATTTGCTCTCGTAATGTGGTCCAGTCCTTTCCCAGGTAGGCAGAACTGGGCCACCCTTTTGAAATAATAAAGAAAAAAAGCAAACCTGTCACAAACAAAACATAGTTTATCGAACATTTTGTTTTACAAATGTTTGTTACTCTTATCAAATTGGACTGCAAAACATAAAAAATTGAGGCCTATATGGAATATGCATGTAACTTTGTCGCAACATTTGTTTTCAATACCGGTCCGAGGTGTATTGGTGTTAGAATTTTGGTAGATAGGTAAGTTCTCGAGTTGAGTCGGTTGTCAGGCCCTGATGAATGCTCTTTGCCACATTTACATTGTCATAATCTGGTGCATTGCGTGTTAACTGCAAACCATATTCCTTATTCTACAGCCGCTTTTCCTTCAGGTCATCATGGATAATCAACGATGACCTACTTTTCTAGAGAATCTAATATATTCTAACAATTGCTTCTAAAAATAAAATATATCATTATTCTTGCTTATAAAAGTAGACAATTTACTTAATCTAGATCTTAAAGAATAATCATCTCAAAAAGTTGAGGTGAGAATTTATTTACCACATAAAAATATAGCGTTCGTTCAATTTTCAAGTAATTCCTGTTCTGCTGATTTCCACAATAGGTGAAAAGGTACGCTCTTAAATAGCGCAGTAGCCAGTCCATGGAACTGGTCAAAGCGCTTTACACTTCACCCCTGGCAGATCTGTTCATTCCAACGCCATCTCAACTGTTCTGGGAAGCATTCAGCCACGATGTTATTACTGCGCGAAGACTATTCGTTCATATACCCACGTCTATATGTTGCCAGGTACTCGTTTATACAGCTGAGTGAACTATGGCAACGTGGGGTGAAAGAAATTGTTAAAGCTTCGAAACGGCAGCAAGACGATTCCAACCCGGGTTCTCTCGATTGCGAGCCCGATGTTCTAACCGTTACGCTACGGCGCCGGACACATGTAATAGGTGCACATCGTGGGGACGACTCCATTGATTCACGTGACCTAGACTTTGGGAACTCCTAACAGCTATTTGTGCAGAACATTTACATGGCTCAGTAATCTAGTGCCTTGCCCGGTTGCCACTAGGTGCACATGTTTGATGACTGACCTTATTATCATCTTGTACTTAGTAACCACGAATGTTTGATAACAACAGTAGTATGTTATAATGAAGTCCTGTGTAGCGTTGTTTAAATCCTTTAGTCCGGCGAAAGCTCTTTACAAAACAGTTTTTTGGTAAATAAATGTATATCCACAATTAATTTGTGCACGCAGTTTTACAGAGGTAAATCTTCAGCGGTGTATTGATAGATCCAATAGTGTTACACCATCTGACAGACTGAGGAGGACTTTTTCAGATTACGGGAGCCGCTTTAGACAAATCACGGTCTCCGACAACGCTGTTATGGATCAACTGTTTTTTCCCCATAAGGGGCTATCAGGAATTGTGGGGATTCTGACACCTTTCTTACGACTCACGCAATGCGATACATAAAATTAATTATCCTATAGCAAGCGTCTGCAAATCATTCTTTGATACGACACACGCAAACGGCTGTCTTGGCAATTCGGTTGACGTCAGGTTTTGTGTAAGATTGCTTTTTACAGTTGACGTATATACATATATATATATATATATATATATATATATATATATATATATATATATATATATATATATATATATATATATATATATATATATTTAATTTGATACCTAAGGAACTAGTATATATATATAATATATATATATATATTGTAATTTGATACCTAAGGAACTAGTATATATATAATATATATATATATATATATATATATATATATTTATATATATATATATATATATATATATATATATATATATATATATATATATATATATATATATATATATATATATATATATATATATACTAGTTCCATAGGTATCAAATTAAATAATCAGGAGCACGGATGTATCTCCTCTCATGCAATACGAAATGTTAGAAACATTAAAGTCTCAAAGGGTCCATTTTATGCACTCTTTTGTAACTTTGTGTATAGAAAATATGGCACTGCTTAAAAAGAAAGAGACTATTTGAAAAGTAATGAGAAAAAGGAGATATGAAAATAATTGGCAGAAAAGAAGGAGATCCCCTTTCCAAAGCAGGAGACACATCTGCCGATGATCGTGAGTATATTTGACGGGAATCATGGATCGCGCACTTTCAAAATATTCATAGTTCAGTAATAGTTATTCACGTTCTCCTAAAATGTCTCTCTTGTAAAATCGTGCCATAATAACGTGTGATGGAAACGAAACTTAACTTATGTTGATTGTGTTCAGCAATGTAATTCTAATGCATCAAATACAGTTAGTTATAACGCCCATGATATACTGAGGACAACATGAATTTGACATTTACAAATTATTTTATTCTACTAAATGCATCTACAACACATCACCATTAGCAAATAACGAATAAAACTTACATGTGCAGACTAAAATAAAATGTGTGAAATATATTTGAATACACTTAAACACAATATACAAACATATGGTACATAGTACTGTCTGTATAGAGCACAACTTTTCATCTCAGTACAAGTTAGTACAGCAGAAAGGAACACGCGTAGAACAGCTTCCGGGTTAATACAAACACTTAATACAAACACATGCCATTCGACCAGACAGCCCTGCTGCAAATATTGTTTTGTTTTTACAAACTGAAAAACACTGACACAGAGAAAAGTTGGTAGGTATATTTTCAGTTTCCGTAACCAACACTTATTATAAGTATCTTTGGATCTGGATCTAAGTAATATTTTAACATGGCATTACTGCGGTATCTACTGTATAAATGAAGTAGTGCTTAATTGATAAGTTACTTAATTTGTAAATCAAGTGTTGCATTCGTGTTAAATGCACACTATATGCCACATACATGTGACAATTAAAGTGTACAATTGAATAAGCATATAAGGATATAACAGGGAAGTGAATGAATGCCATAAAAAGTAAACAAACACACTACACACTGTAATAATATGTATATGCACATATCCCAACACAACAATAAATCAAACAAGCGTAAAAGTGCACACATGAAACATATTGGATCATGTAACGTTCAACCTTCTTAAAACAAATGACCTATCTGGGATCATACTTCCAATAGTGGCACCACTTGCCATATCACCATGCGATGGTGACGTGGTTGTCTACGTAATTAGATATTCGCAACCCACTTGACTATATTATCTAATTACGTAGAAATCATGCCATCGCGGCGACGCCTCGCCTCACGTAGCCGCCACTGATCTCTATATGAGATCAGTGTTAGACCCTGCACTATACGGAACCACTAGCACTACTAACGGTTCAAGCAGAACTAGTTGCAGTAACCTCGATTTCATTTTGCGTTTAATCAGTAGGAAGTTCTTGACGAAAGTCCTTTCTATCTTAAAGAGAGGCGCCATCTGGTGACTATTTTCTCACGGCAGTCCCATCATTCGGCAGCGCCCGCTGTGACAGTTGTCTTTGAACCAATGGTAGGAGCGACCGCCAACCCCAACAAAGTCACCCACTCTAGATCTGGACACCGGGTGACTTTCGCGCGTCTTCCAACGTGGGCTCATGTGTTTGGCGTCAGTAACCACCGTCTGACTGCTTACTCCGTAGTCTTTGCCCTGTAAACGTAAATAAGCATATTACATAAGCAAATTATTGCAAAGCCACAGTTATGAATGAAATGATTACATACAACGTACGATGTATTTGTATTATCCAATCCTTGTATGTGCAACACATTGCTAGAAGTTTTACATTCGAACTAAATACAGTAGTGTTTTTTCTACCGGATGTAAAAAGACACATGAACAACTTTATTTTTCAAATGTCAGTAGACTTGTTCGTAAGACGGTCAACGTGTCATATTATTGTAAAACGATGTTCTTCTTCTATCCTCTTGCGCCAAGGGCATCGCGCAAGGCAGAAACCATTGCAGGCCACCTTCCTATATTCTGGGCTACAACAGCCATATTGCCTAGTGTTTCGTTGTTACGGCCTTCCACGTTTCTTTATCACAAGGATTCTAACTTAGGTGCTACACGAGATGGTCTTTCTTGTATCATTCTCAGCAAATGACCCAAGTGTGTCCATCTGTTCTGTCAAGACAATGTTATATATTTGTAAGACGGTGCCTCTATTTGTCTCCCTGTGCCAACTATAGCCGTCAACATCAGCTTTGCTGTGGTGCAGCTTTGTCAGTAGGAGAGCATTCCGTCGTTGTCCACCAGCAACAATCGTGCAGTGCGAAGATGTGTTAATCATTAACGGCTGAAGATGTCATTATCAGTTGCTTAATGAGTTAACCTGTTGTTTTCTATTTGTGTTGTTATTGTGACTACGGGTATAATAAAACGCTCTCTATAAAGAGTGAAGTGATGGTTAAATTGAAGCAGCGCAAACAGGTGTTCTCTGCAATAACCAGTCATCAATCAGTCGTATGCACTGCCTCGTTCAACCCAATATCTATGTTTTTTAACACCTTAGACGTATTAGCATCTTATATACGAACACCTTAGACGCACCATGACATGTTTATCACTTCGTTGTCTATGGAGGCTGCTGTCAATACGGGCGGTGCCTCTGGCGACGAATATTTCGTAATACACCGCAGTTATTGTAGGAAATATGTATTCGATTATTGTTTGGAATGTCATATAGGGCAAACAGTTGTCAAAATAACGCGAATCAAATCCAGAACTTGTGGTAGCATTTAATTTGCAAACTAGAGGTAATTAATTTCTTATGTTTTAGACAGTTCTCTCTTTAACGCTATGCCATTTTGTCCGATGTGTCTGAGTGGCACTGTTATTATATTACTTCTCATGAAAAGTGTCCTTTTAATGGCATAAAAAAATCGATCTTTAATAACATTTCTGCGCTATAACATGTTTTACATTAATTAATCGACAACATTTTCATATATTACATTCCACGGAGGTTTTACATAGCGACTTATTTGTTTCGCGCAGCATGCGTTACACTGAATATAACGTTGTTACCTTGTGAATGAGGAATCTCCTGCCGTCGGCCGTGTTGACGACCACCCCTGAGTGGCGCAGTGATCCGATCATGAAAGGGAATCCTTTCAATGGCCGCTCAACGTGTGTAACTGATCGGACGGGTTGGTTGTACAATTTGGTGAGTTCACTCTTCCGACCAATGTCGTAGTTGTGATGCTGGGTCCGATGTCTAGAAGCAACAACACCAACACAGCTTATGTCAGTCATAGCATGTATGTATTGCTACCGCATTTAAGTAAATAGTGATTACGACTACACCTGCAATTGTAGCGAAACGCCGCCATTATGACCACGTGTAGATGATCCCAAATAGAAGTGGGTTCTCATGGTATATCACATAGTTAACGAGACCCCTAAACCGTACGTGGACAGTTCGTTGTCAACATCAATTCGCGTAACTCTCACGGAGCAATAAACAATGTAAAATAATGAACTAGTATGAATACTTTTATTTTAAGATGGCGAACTCAGACGTCCCCTATATCCACTGTTGTCGCAAAGTAGAAACTACGGGTATCCCAAAAGAAATGCGTCAATAATATAATGTTCTCTATGATTCGTTTCGAACACATTATGTATACTGTAAGCGGCTTCATACCAATAACGTTTTACGATACTGAAATTGGTCTACTTTATGACCCTGATATTCTACCAAGTTGCATGACCATACCGGATTAGCCACGCCTGTGATGGCGCTAGCAGCAGAACCGCTGCGACTATCGTCAGAAGTTTCCACGAGAAACCATCGCTGTCCTTCTGCCACCGATTGTTGTGAAGATGTTCTTGTTGAGCTACGTCGATGTACATCGTTGACGGCAACGTCCCGTGTACTTATATACAAGTCATTGAGGAAGTGACACGAATGTGAAGCAACTTGTATTGTTGTCATCTATAATTATCGGTTGTTTGTCGTCGAGGAAGTGAACCTAATACCTGTTCGTTTGTTTTAGATTAAAACGTTTCCTGAGACCTTTGCGCCAAATGAAAATGCATCATAGAAATACATGCACAATAGAAAGAGGAACAGTATAGCATAACTAATTGACGTTATGTACTTATATTACAAAACCCAAAAATGTAATGTAGTGATTAGCACATCCGCCTTTCATGTCAGAGTTTTGAATTCAAGACGCAAACCGGACACGGTACATCTGGTGCTTGGCGATAAAGTTCTGAAAAAGCTAACTAGTTTAATGAGACTTCAAAAGGCCATAACATTCTAACCACGGTATAATTATACAGACCGTAGTCAGTTAATAGAACGTTGCCGGGTGCTGGAAACAACTAGATACTAGAAACTCTGTTTATATCAGCTGTGTTTTAATAACTGTTGTTCAACAGTGTGTGTGCGCGTGTGCGTGTTGTGCGCGTGTGCGTGTGTGCGTGTGTGCGTGTGTGCGTGTGGTGCGTGTGTGCGTGTGTGCGTGTGTGCGTGTGTGCGTGTGGCGGTGTGCGTTGTGCGTGTGTGCGTGTGTGCGTGCGTGCGTGCCGTGCGTGCGTCGTGTGTGTGTGTGTGTGTGTGTGTGGCGTGCAAGCGTGTGCGTGTGTTTGTGAGCGTATGCGTGTGTGTGTGTGTGTGTGTGTGTGTGTGTGTGTGTGTGTGTGTGTGTGTGTGTGTGCGTGCGTGCGTGCGTGCGTGCGTACGTGCGTGCGTGCGTGCGTGCGTGCAAGCGTGTGCTATTTCTTAGTTTTTACAAATACTTCAGTTCTGGGTTCATTGCACAACAATCTAAATACATCACTGTGTACCACACAGAGTCTTCTACGTGACTCTGACGTATGGTTCCACCATAACAGACAAGTGTATAGACTATTTCGCATGCCTGCGTCTTATGTCATTGAATTTAGTATCCCTACTTAATCTGACTGCCTGGTCTTAATGATATCAAAAACTGGTGTGAAGCCTGAGCTAGTTTCTGTACATATCAGTCATAACTGAAAACAATGTATGAGTGAGAAAATGACAATCCATTTATTTAATACAGCAATCATAGGCATGGAATGCCGAAGAGCCCCTACATAGGAGTGACAATCACAATTGGTTACAAGTGCCATAGTAGGGGGCGTAATTACCAAGTTGATTAGCCATACACATACATTTACAAACAGAAAGGTTGGGGTACTCAATCCCACCCAGCAAAATAGAATACATGAAAAATTGGGCTAAACCCCTAACAATGGTAAACTAACAATGGTAACAAATCAAATGCGATTAAAGGTGACGCAACACCTAATGAGTCAAGGGTGCTGTACATATATATAAATATATATAATATATATATATATATATATATATATATATATATATATATATATATACATAATATAATGAATAAACCTACTGCTGATACATGACGTAGTGGGCTAATCACACAAACATTTATAAACAAACCATAATGAATGTATGGTAACCCAATGCATAATGTGTAAAGGTGCCATATATACACGAATATAACGAAAACTGCCAACTATTAACACATGACACAGAAAGGCAGGACCAAACTGCCACACAAACGTACTTCGAAAAGTACCCACACTAAAAACCCTGCGTACACTACTGAACATTCAGTGGAGGAAAACACCATAATGCAAAACCTCGTGTACCAAGCTACTACAGGGAAAAGCGTCAAAAATAACTTTGTGAACTACCTTTCTGTGCCCAATGTTTCGCAATGTACCTACACGTTGTGCACGAGCTGATCTATTGGACCACCACCTTTAACACACTATTGGGGAGGGTGGGTGGGATTTTTGAGCAGAGCGTAAACGCAACGTTGCTTACTGTACAAGACAGAAGCGGCAACTGAATTTGAAATACATCTCGTCCAGCGCAAAGTTGCCCTCCGCCAATCACCTGTCATCACGTGCCACGTGCAAACACTGGACAGTACCTTTGCGCCACCTTGTGATTACCGGTCGGGCTGCTTTGAGTGGACCTGTCAAATTTAAATAATAGAGGGGGGCGCCACCAAATACCCCTCTCCAAGCCTCACGTGTATAGTTATCTGCTCGGCGTAAACATAATAATAATAAACATATATATTTATTCGTACGACAATGTGTACAGTTCAATTACAATTGAAGTATCTTTGCACACAAAGAGACTAACACATCTTTGACTAAAAAGGTGCTACACGCATTCTCAATATTATTCAGCACATACTTTGCCAAGAAACTGTGTTTAATATTTTCTCATCCAGCCCTTTCCGTATTGGTTCTGAATGATATAATAAAAGTAGCTAGGTTTCATATTATAGAAAGTCGTGGGCTAGATTGCCCTCTCAAGAGAGTCTAACCCAAATTGTTATTGCATTTTAAACTACTCTGTATAAAGCTTACCTTCGATTCATGGTCTGAATTTTAATCGGGATACATTCTGCTAAAAGTAGTAGTAGTGCCATATAATAACAGTGAGTGCAAACTGGTAGATTAAAACGTTTCCTGATACCTTTGCGCCATGTAAATGAAAATGTATCATGGAAATACATGCACAATAGAAAGAGGAACAGTATGACATAACTAATTGACGTTGTGTACTTATATTACAAAACCCAAAAATGTAAATGTAGTGATTAGCACATCCGCCTTTCATGCCATATATATATATATATATATATATATATATATATATATATATATATATATATATATATATATATATATATATATATATATATATATATATATATATATATATAAATATATATATATATATATATATATATATATATATATATATATATATATATATATATATATATATATATATAATTAATATATATATATATATATATATATATATATATATATATATATTTAAGTGCTATTCCTTGCTCGTTCTTGGAAAAACGATTTCATTCCAAATATGTGTTTATGTAGGAAATCCATGGATAATCCTACACAATCCCACTTGACGTTGTCGAAGAAATGAGTAGTCTGTCATTAGCCTTCAGTCTTACATCATTTCCTGTACCCAATATGAGGGCTTCATGCAAAAAGTGTTAGCTCCTACCATGTCGTAAATACAACGTGTTTAACAGCCCAAGTGCGGCGATGTAACCGGAAGTAATATGTTAACGACGAAGATCAATACAGGGCTTTGTCTTGAGTTTAGATCTACGGTGAGAACGACACACGATGGCGTCTAGATAATTGAGGCCATTCTCCGAGTTGAGGAACTTAGTGCCGCATGGCGACTATCTCTTCACTTCAACTCCATCATTCGGCGCCGGGCGAGGTGGCAGTTATCGGTGAAGATGTTGTACGCTTCGCCGCCGACACGAACGAAATCTCCTACAGTCGAGCCGGACACTTCCTTGCTTTCGACTTCTTTCCATTTGCTACTCATGTGCCTGGCGTCTGTCACCACCGTCTGGCTGCTTTTACCGAAGTTTTCGCCCTGTCAACCACACATAGGCATCAGTTCGAACTGTACCTAGAGTGCACTGCGTAGGCCTGTCATCTGTATGTTAAGTTTGGTTAATCGATCGTAACATTTTCTTGAAAACCCATTAACTCTGTTTACTTACTGAGAAACAAAGTTAGTTGTTTGTCACAAAGACGTAGGAGACAGCTCAATCCTGGATTTGATTGAATGGGGCTCTTGGTAATGGAAACTTTAGGTCTTACCAACTTCAAAGCAAGGCATGGAAGATTCTAACCACAGATGTAAACGACTTCATATGCTGGAATACAAATGGTCTTTCTGGAAAGTACTCACTGCCCAGTCATGGCCCTGCCATACATACCTTGTGAATGAGGTATCGGCTTCCGTCCGGTGTGTCAACGACGACTCCGGAGTGCTTGAGGGGGCCAGGTATCTTCGAAAGCACCTTAGAAATCCCCGTCACTGGTTCATTCAAAGATCTTGACGAACATCCATTCTCTAGTGGTCGCTCGACATGTGTCATTTTCATTACTGGCTGGCTATAGAGCTGAAATAGCTTACTCCTCGTGGGGATGTCGGGCGCGGGTGGTTGACCATCAGTTATGAACCGGCCTCTGCCTCCTCTAGAACTGCTGAAGACACAGACAGTTGTTATTAGTTACAACAACATAATCATCGTGACTGACGGTATCGTTCCTGTTGTGGCGTGACATTCAGACACGCACGCACGCACGCACGCACGCACGCACGCACGCACGCACGCACGCACGCACGCACGCACGCACGCACGCACGCACATGTATATAGTGTGAGCAGGCCGGGCCGGGCCTGGGCTGGGCCTGGATCTAATAAAAATATTAATACAAAATCCAGATCTTTAATTTTAATATTAATAAAAACTTATTATAAATTGTATTTCCGGTTAATGAATGTTTAACATTATTTCCTTAGTATTACATAATTGCAAATTGAGAGTGGTGTAGTTGATTTACATACGTATTGTTTTTATTAAATAAACATAAAAAAATAATATATGAACATTGTATAATGTTTGCTAGTCTGCTGTCTACTGTCCATAGTGTGCTGGACGAGTTCTAGAAATCCAGCACAACCAACTGCTTCAAACGGACGAATATCCTGAAGAAAAATAATCAACTTTTTAATGTCATTACTATTAAGTATTATAACATATTTTTATATATGGCTTTAATTTATTAGCTTATGGTTAGTGTAGGAGATTTGTTTATCTAACCCTAACTTAACCCTAATACAAACCATAATCTTAAATTATGTTGTTAATTGAATTTGTTCAACTAAGTTAACTTAACTAAATTAAATAATGTTACCAGTAAGGGCAGTTAATTTTGTATTAATTGATATTTCAATTAAATGTCTCACTCAGTGGCATTTCCAGCAGGCCTGCAGTCACTAGACTGAGACAGATCAGGTTCAGACAGGTGTGAATTAGTACAAGTGTGAATGAATCAGAATACCAACTACCAACTGGGGTGGGCACTGGGCAGTGGACGGGTCATTCATCCAAGCAAGATTTGGAGGGAAGACAATAGAATGTCCACTGGTAGAGTCGAAGGGTGATACATTGATGGTTAACCATGGCTTGATTTATTCTGCTAATATGTCTAAAGTAAACATTTCGGGCTGGCTACTTCCAGCCAAGTTAACTTATGGGGCCATTAGATCTATGCAAAAGGCTACATTCATGCAAAAAATATGCATCTGTAACATATGTATTCTGTATGTACTATGTAGTAGTAATATGTACTGTGTAATGTGTGTACTGTGCATGTAATACTATGCATTGCTATTGTATGAAATGTCTGTATTAAAAGAATGCACATTATTAAAATTATACCATAGGAAGTCCCATTGTTGAAAAGAGGTTAAACTACATTCCAATATATAAAGCACTGGTGTCATTCATAATTCCATGCAAGATCTTAACTATGTAATACTAAAGAAATAATTTTAAACATTCGTTAACTGGAAATACAATTTATAATCAGTTTTTATTAATATTAAATTAAAAAATCTAGGTTTTGTAATATTTTTATAAGGCGCGGCCCGGCCCGGCCCGGCCCGCTCACACTAGGCCCAGGCCCGGCCCAAGCCCGATTTGTTTAATATTTTTTTAGCCCAGGCACGGCTCGGTCCGCGAAATGTTGTAGAGGCCCGGCCCTTGGACCCAAAGTCCGGCCCGTGCAGGGCACTAATACCTATGCGTCATGCGTGCGTGTACCCATGTTCAGCATTGTTTCTTGTATTGGGTTAGGCTATGACTATGGTGTGTCTAAGACCATCTTGGGTAACATGATCACTCATGCCCATAGTATCTACGGGTCATGCTCATATTTCTAACGCATAATGTAATATGAGCCATTTGTAGAAAATGTAGTAGAAAATGTTCTCCTCGTCCTCATCGAAAAAGTAAACAATATCTGTAATATATATATATATATATATATATATATATATATATATATATATATATATATATATATATATATATATATATATATATATATATATATTAAATTAAAACCACAATAACTCAAAAGGGTACAATTTATTTTAAATTTTAAATTGAATTTTTTTTATTAAAACGCACTAAACAACTACCAGTTGGAATATCTCTTTATCCAGTACATACATGTACCTAAAGTGTAGAAAATACGAATCAAACACCTGTATCATTTCTCAAACATGCATACATACATACATACATACATACATACATACATACATACATACATACATACATACATACATACATACATACATACATACATACATACATACATACATACATGCATACATACACCAATTAATATAAATATATATATTGGTGTATGTATGTATGTATGTATGTATGTATGTATGTATGTATGTATGTATGTATGTATGTATGTATGTATGTATGTATGTATGTATGTATGTATGTATGTATGTATGTATGTATGTATGTATGTATGTATGTATGTACGTATGTATGTATGTATGTATGTATGTATGTATGCATGTATGCATGTATGCATGTATATACATGTTTGTGAAATGATACAGGTGTTTGATTCGTATTTTCTATACTTTAGGTACATGTATGTACTGGATAAAGTGATATTCCCACTGGTAACTGTTTAGTGCGTTTTAATAAAAACAATGCAGTTGCAAAATTATCACGAAATTCAAGGGCTTTTGAGAAAGTGTGGCATTTTAGCTTACTTCTCCGAACTTGGTATTAGTATTTAATGTGTCAAGAAGGAAATGTGAAGGATTACTGTTTTATCAAAATTCTACAGACCCCAAACACTCCGCGGCTTTCTGCGATAGCAACACAAGTTGCCAGAAGGAAATCATCAGTGTCTGTGTCACAAATGGCGTGATTCTGCTCGGGATTTTTGCTGCAACAAATGCTTAATGAAGAATGTCAGCACTCAACCTCTTGAGATGTTCCGTGGAGATGACTTGATACTAACAGACCTGTCTGTATCGCATGTCGCAGCTACCTTGTGTTACCAGGTAGTGGCCATTACTTCTGCGGCAGTACATTGTGTTAGTGAATTTACTTTTATTAGTGGAACCTTACTTCTACTATTGACACCTTATGCTAGTGAACCTTACTTCTACTATTGATACCTTATGCTAGTGAACCTTACTTCTACCGGTGTTATTGTTATTGCCGTTGCTTTTACCAGTGGCGCCTCGTGTTAGTGGTCTTCACTTATGTTACTGGATGTTACTTCTACAAGCAGTACCATGTTTTAATGGTCTTTACTTCTGCCGGCAGAATATTGTGTTAGTGGTCCGTACTTCTGCAGGCAGTACCTTGTGTTAATAGGCCTTACTTCTGCCGCAATACCTTGTGTTAGTGGTCCTTACTTCTACCGTTGGTACTTCGCATTAGTGGTATTTATATTCCCTGTTTTATAGTGTGACGACATTTTATCGGTCTTTGTGTATTGTATGCCCTGACATTCGTGGGAAGAAAAATACTTCCGCCCAAGTTCAAGCGATGATAGGTCTTGTCACGCCTATGGATATCACTAATGATTTGCTATCTACACTAGCTAATTGCATGAATTATTCTGTGCACGCACGCACTTGAGTCAATATTCGATGTTTAAAGTTGGTTCGAATGCTTCAGATAAACTGATAAAAGTTTTCTTTTATTTAGTAAGTTAGCTTGAGAGTCAGTTTAACTGTTTACTCAGATGCCGGGATACCAATTAAATTTGTCGCAGAGGGTGACAAAACGTGGCTCCACACCACCGAGCATTGGTAACTGAAGCTAGAAATGATGCTACAAATGGCGCCATCTATCGGATAGTTGTGTTGTTTTGGGCAGATCGTAATTTTACTTCCTAGTCGATGGTTGACGAATCAAGTGCCAGTGATTTTGAGACGATTCCCCTTTCAAGGATTTAAATTACTAGTTGCTGTTAAGCAGCACAGGGCATAACAATTTAAATGCCAATGATAGATGGAACCATGCACCATGAACGAGACGAGTCCGATATATGTTGGTGACGTGTGACGGGAGTATCTTGTTGATTTTCTCAAAAAAATTTTTTTTAGGATTTGACGTGACGAAAATGTAACTACAGATCGGCGACAAAACAAAAAGCTGTGTCGTGTTAAAAAATCCGAATAGTCGTTTTAAATAGGCTTCAGGGTGGTTTACTTACGTCGTACTGCTGTCTAGGCCGCCTTCTCAAAGCAGTGGCAGTCTCATATGTGTTGGTGTTGCTTCTTTTCCGTGGTTATAATGGTTATGAATGCGTCACTAGACACAAGTTGGTTCCGGCGATGGAATTCACCGAGACGTTTTTTGTTCCGTGGTTATATAATGGTTATTCATGCGTGACCAATCGATGATTGCGTGAGACAGTCACTCCATCTAGCGGATTAACCTTGAACGTGAAGAAACAGGAAGCTACATAGTTTACTGTTTGAGGCAGTTAAGAGTCGGAACAATTGAGGAATGTAATTTCCTAACAACTAACGATACGTTTAATGAAACTTTCAACTGGGAAGGCCTTTGACAACGGTGGCAAAGTGTTATGCCTTGTATGAGACCGCCATAACATTGGTTCGAACTTAGCGTTTCCCAGGCCTTCCACATTTGTTTGGTTGATATCCATTTTTTACTTGTCCAATCGAGTGTCTATCACGATATGAAATATATCTAAATCAATCAAAATCCGCTGGGTTTTGTCAGACATTTGTCTAGCATAACAAATATTTGTTCTTCGAAAGCTATAAGTTTGTCGTATGATTTTAGACGCCATCACAGAAGTAAATAAAAGCGGTGGATCTCCGTCGTTATTAAAGGAACACGTTGAAACGTTTAATGTATTAGTGTATTGTACGTAGGCACGTATGGTTAGTGTGCGTCATTCAGTAGCAGTTCAATGGGCGCTCAGAGTATTAATGAAATGCATCCTTCTTGGGAGCTTCCATTTGTACTTGTCAATAATTGATTGGACGTCGAGTTTGATGTCCTTGTACTCACGAAGTCAGGTGATGTATCTGTAGGGCGTAGCGTTATTTCCTGGTTACCATGACCACCAGATAGATAGATAGATAGATAGATACATATTTTTTTACTTATTTATTTTTTCTTTCTTTTGTTGTATATATTTTTATTGATCCATCCTTGTTTTTATCTCGCTTTTAGTGCAATGCTGCTAAGCTTATGCTTTGTGCCACTTTTGATCTGTTGTGGCATCACCAGGCCCCTGAACTTCAGTTTAAAAAGTAACACCAACTCATTGAGTCGATCCTGGTGCACGGTGCTCAGCATTACGGTTGTCAGCAGTGTGAATGCAGAGTTAACAAGCTCTACTCCAGCACTGGTGACCGATATTAGCATCAGCAAGTGAAAAATACGGAAAAGATTTGGGAACATGAAGCTCGATATTGCATTCATTGTTTCTTGTAGATTATAGGGCTTTGTTTCTTCTGACGAATCCCATTTCTTCTACTACAGTGTGAATTCATCTTATACGGGCGTTAGGTATGGCAGGTCATAGCAACGCCATTCTTGTAGATTGGCTATGTTAGCATCTGTCAACTTATACGGGCGTTAGGTATGGCAGGTCATAGCAACGCCATTCTTGTAGGTCGGCTATGTTAGCATCTGTCAACTTATACGGGCGTTAGGTATGGCAGGTCATAGCAACGCCATTCTTGTAGATCGGCTATGTTAGCATCTGTCATCTTATACGGGCGTTAGGTATGGCAGGTCATAGCAACGCCATTCTTGTAGATTGGCTATGTTAGCATCTGTCAACTTATACGGGCGTTAGGTATGGCAGGTCATAGCAACGCCATTCTTGTAGATCGGCTATGTTAGCATCTGTCATCTTATACGGGCGTTAGGTATGGCAGGTCATAGCAACGCCATTCTTGTAGATTGGCTATGTTAGCATCTGTCAACTTATACGGGCGTTAGGTATGGCAGGTCATAGCAACGCCATTCTTGTAGGTCGGCTATGTTAGCATCTGTCAACTTATACGGGCGTTAGGTATGGCAGGTCATAGCAACGCCATTCTTGTAGATCGGCTATGTTAGCATCTGTCAACTTATACGGGCGTTAGGTATGGCAGGTCATAGCAACGCCATTCTTGTAGATCGGCTATGTTAGCATCTGTCAACTTACCCACGTAAGTGGACAGGAGCTTCAGGCCGAGCACAGCTTTCCCTATGATCGCATTGAGTCTAGTGTCCAATTCTTGAAGGAGGTAGTCTAGAAATGGTAGGAATACTAAGCGTCGCCAGTGTTTTTTTGGTGTCTCCTCCACGTTGTTTCTCATGGTCTTACCCCACCCTCCCCCCGCGCCTTGGGACCGAGGTCACATACCCAAATCTCTTCCGTCATCTTGTAGACCTCACTGTGCTCCGCGTCTGCATTTTGTGTGCTGTCGATAAAGATGTCCTTTACCATGGTGACTTCCTCGTAGGCCCGGAGAACACCCTACATAGAACCCTGGGCAGCTTGCTGAGGCCTACTGTGTACTCAAACATGCAGCGACGACTGCAAAGCTTGTGATTGCGCAGAAAGCCAAAACAGCAGATCAAATCAGCCATTGTTTTTGGACTGCTTTTCTCGGGATGGTGGGTAATTTTTTTTATAGAAAATCAACAGAACTAATGTCAATCAGCGTTCTAAAAAGCAGTTTTAGTGTTATAACTTTGTGGCAATTATAATAACTTATTTACTGTTGTAGCATTGTGGCAATATAATAACTTATTATTTAGTGTTGTAGCTTTGTGACAATATAATAACTTATTATGCACCCGGGCGACTACCTCGATAATTGTTCTGTGGTGTCGCGACGGTTCTCTCCGCCACACAACACAGACACACGAGTAGTAAACGACCAAGTCGTCTGGTTTGCAAGGCTCTCGTAGGAGAGGACATTCTAGAAGTATTATTTGAGCGTCCTTCCCACAGTCACATTGGATAGCACCCACATTTTGATTGGGGGTGCCACACATTTTAATGCTGCGCGAGGCGCTTGGTTGACACATTCCACAAATATGAATACCCATTAAAAACCCTGGCTGAACCATGCATAATAGTTACTTTCAAGATATTTTCATGTAAACATAGATTTGTTTTGATATTTTGCAATGCATTATTTAGACCTTGATGTTTTAGTACTCCCTAGATTTACAAAAAAATACCACAATTGTTTTCCTTCTGGTTTCGTATGGTGAGACTTTACATTACTGGCAAAAGAAAGCAACATTTTATTTAACAATATGTTAAAGGCATAGCAGTGCGAAGAGGATAATCATGTTAAAGACAATCACGTCAGGTAACTCAAACAACTGAACATACTTACATCAGTAACAAATGCGACAAAGCAATTGACAATTAACTTAAATCACTTTATTAAAGCAAGCACCAGTGTCAACAAGCAAAATACAAATGCAACATTAAGAACAACACGGCATATCTTCAATATTATGTCTTAAGTAGCCACGGCTTCGCTAACACACCTTGCCAAGATGAACTACTAATTTTCATGTTCATAATGTTCCATTCGTCGCATCTATATTTATGCAAGCAAATGCACAATCACACTCCATATTCTTAATCTCCTTCAGAGTTTACGTAAAACTGCTTTTAGACGTCTCTCTGCGTCTCTGTCTTAAACATACGTCAATATTTACAATACAGGTGTATCCTAGTAGGCGAAGTGGGCAGAAGCGTTCATTTCGACCACTCTTCAACGAAAGCTATGCCCACGCTACGGTGTTGTCAAAAATCATCACACAAACACACCAGTAAGGTACGCCTTCAAATCGAGATTGCAGATACCTAGCGCCACCTGGCGACTATCCTCTCACGGCAGCTCCATCATGCGGCAACGGCCGTTGTGGCAGTTGTCGCCGATGGTGCTGTAGTCACGTCCGCCGGCACGCACGAAGTCTCCTACGGACGAGCCGGACACTGGTCGGCTTTGGACGGGCCTCCAGCTGCTGCTCATGTGTCTGGCGTCGGTTACCACCGTCTGACTGCTTCGGCCGTAGTTTTTGCCCTGTCGACGCAAAATATGAGTAAGTTTGTGTTCACTGCGTTCGTTCTCAAATAGCTCGCGTTCGACAGTTTGTATGAGAACTGTAGGTATTTTATTACTATCTATTTCTTATCAGAAATATTTTCCTGGAATGACTTGTCTGTCCTCAATTTCCGTTTCCTCAATCGGCAATTAATATATTTAAAGCGAAACAAAATTCAATGTTTGGAGCATTGCACCTAAACGAGATAACCCAAGCTAATCATTTCTAACTACAATCAAGACTACCACGCTGGTGGTTGTCTCAGGCATTATTCTAAACATGGGAGATTGTGGTCAGATCTCAATCACGCTGGAGGCTGACATGTTTATTGGACGACCAATAAGTGCCTGGCAGTTCTAAGAAATCGACTTCCTGTGAAACGCATCAAATGCCTTCGACCGAAATCGAATGGACGTCGGAAGCAACGCAAATTCTCAATCAAGCGAGATGGTAAATCAGAATGGCGCGGCCCATGAAATAAAATAGCTTTTGTTTCGCTCTAACTAACTTCCCTGCAAGAACACAAACAACAATCTCACTGGAGACGCATCGCGTCCAGCCGTTCTTCTTAATTATCATATCTACCTTGTGGATCAGCATTCGTCTTCCGTCCTGAGTGTCAACAACGACCCCGGAATGTCTAATTGGACCAACCATGGTAGAAAGCCCTGTCAACGGCCGCTCGACGTGAGTCACTCTCCGTACGGGCTGGTTGTAGAGTCGAGTCAGCTCACTCCGCCGACCGATGTCGAAGCTGTGAGTCCGCGGGGAGCCTCCGCCACCGCCAGAGCTGCTGGAACTTCTGAACACAGAAACGGTTATTATCAGTTAAACTACTCAGAATCTTGATTAATGGCGTTGTTCTTGAAAAGAAAATACGAATCAAACACCTGTATCATTTCTCAAACATGCATACATACATACATACATACATACATACATACATACATACATACATGCATGCATACATGCATGCATGCATACATGCATACATGCATGCATGCATACATGCATACATGCATGCATGCATGCATGCATGCATACATACATACATACATACATACATACATACATACATACATACATACATACATACATACATACATACACCAATATATATATTTATATTAATTGGTGTATGTATGCATGTATGTATGTATGTATGTATGTATGTATGTATGTATGTATGTATGTATGTATGTATGTATGTATGTATGTATGTATGTATGTATGTATGTATGTATGTATGTATGCATGTTTGAGAAATGATACAGGTGTTTGATTCGTATTTTCTACACTTTAGGTACATGTATGTACTGGATAAAGAGATATTCCAACTGGTAGTTGTTTAGTGCGTTTTAATAAAAAAAATTCAATTTAAAATTTAAAATAAATTGTACCCTTTTGAGTTATTGTGGTTTTAATTTAATATATATATATATATATATATATATATATATATATATATATATATATATATATATATATATATATATAAATACATGCATGCAAGCATGTATGCATGTATGCGTACATATATACATACATACATACGTACGAATTGAAAGAACGTTCAAGAATAATAAAAACAAAAGGGAGCCATTTATTTATTCTTGGTATTTTAGACATAGTTTGTGGATTGTACGCTTCAGGTTTAGCAACATTTGCATTAGCACGAATCCATGGTGATTTAGATTTCTAAAGTGAGCTGATTTCTGTAGCTGAAATGTCATATCGCAAATTCCTGTGAAATGAATACTAATAATCAAGTTGACAACGTCACGATTGGTTACTGCAGACAAGCCAGATATGTAATTTATCCTTTGAAATTTAAAGTATTTCGGTGCGCACCAAGTAATATATTTGTGTTTTCATACTCATACAAATATTTTCAAAACCCAAATCACAAGATCAATGTAGATTTAAGAAAAAATATAAATTTTATATGATAACTGTTTGTATGATAAATTTTTAATTGTGTTGTATCATATGTGTAAGACACTTCTTACCGTGAGGCTTTGTGTATTTATCATCAGGTCTTGTGATGATGTAGTGTATTTATCATCAGGTCCTGTGATGATGTTTTGTATTTATCATCAGGTCCTGTGATGATGTTGTGTATTTATCATCACGTACGAGTAAACCAACCATATATTTTACATCGCGTAGACAAACGCGTATTTTTAATAACATCGTGCGAAATTGTCTCATTTAATGTAAAAGTACAACAGAAATTAACATGCATTGAGCCACCATTAATCACTTTAATTAATAGACCCTACTGTACAGTACGTCGAAGTCAAGGATTAAGAGATTTGTATATATGCATTAATGTAGCATTCAACACAACGAATCTACAGCGAATATACAATACCTGATCAACCACGCATTTGTCGGCGATAGCAGCAGAACGGCTGCGACAATAGTGAGAAGTTGCCACGGGGAAACCATCGCTGCCTGTGCCACCGATAACGTCTAAGTTTGCTCAAATTTCTGATGATCTCTGTCGAAGTTTGTATTCAGTCAACCGTCTTGCGATCTGCAGTGGAGGTGCCTTGATACTAACGGACTGGCCTATTATATACGTTTTAGCAACGAGGAAGTGAAATTAATATATTAGCAACTGTTACTTACTGGGATGATCGTGGTTTCCATCATGTCGTCAGTATCACGACAGGCGCCTCCCGACCTTCGGACCCTTCCTTTACATCCCGGTCTCGTGTTTCAAAGCTTGTGCTGTTTTACACGTGGGGCCAGACCAACATTCAGCTTCCCGGTTCACGATGGACGAATGGGGATCACTGTTTCACGTCCTGGTCCACGGCATACGAACCAAGTCACGGTGATTTTGAGACGGTGCTCCTTCAACGATTCTTTGAACCTTGAAAACTAATAGACAGGAAAAGGCACATTTGCAGACTACGACACTTCTCCTGCGCACATGATTACATTTCTTGTTGCTGGTTAGCATAATATGGACCTGTCAGTGATGGAAGGATCCCCTGCGTATGTAGACAGAATATGGACTTGCCAGTGATGGAAGGATCCGTGCGTGTGTACACCAAATATTCTTGTTTTTGGTGACATGGTCGCCTATGGAAAAATAAATCATGAACTGTCCCCGAATGAAAGTCATCCTTTCGCACTCATATTACGCATTGGTGTGAAGTGTTGTCGTGTGTGATATTCTCAGGCTACAAACAACGCACTACACCACCTCGTGTAGGGATTGGTAAACATGCCTGGACATACGTAGTTCCAGTGTCATCGGTTTCCACTGTGCACACGTATTCCCCAAAAACAATAATTATTCACCAGAATGCATAATTCCCACCATTATTTTTTGCGTAGTATTTTAGATTTTAAATGTAAAATTATAAATGATTTTGAAAAGGATTTTGTCACGTTCCTTTTGAATAATTACCATTATTAATATTTAGTATTGTTTATTCAAACTAAATATTTCATTATTTTGGGTTGTCTGTCTTGCTCGTCATGTACAGTATTTGTAAAAGCACATGTTAAAGCACTTGTCGGTGAAAGTAAAATGTGTTGGGCCAGAGATCCGGAATATTGATTCGAAAACATTGCAAATCAAATGTGCCGGTGTGTGGTAATGGAGTGCGAAATTCCAGCTAGTAAGAACATTGTGTGTGATGCAAATAATGTATGCGCGAATGCTTTCCTACGTATTAACGTGACTGAGATGTTAATAGAAAATACATGTCCGATTCCGGATGAATATACTAACATACATTTATAACTATACATAATATATATATTCCATTTTTTTTATATACTGTTCATACGCCATAACGGTCTAACGATAAAAAAATGAACTGTATTATTTTCAGTTTATTGCTATGTCGTATAAAAACAAATAGGTGACCAGATACGGTGGCCGATATTCTTAGAAACCGGAACCTCACTATATATTAGGAAACGCTGATACCAAATCAATAATGTCATAACGTTGAACGTTGAACGCTCGCCCAAGGCACATACATAATTAGCAATGTCAAATGAATCAGTTGTCGGTCTTTTTAAACGTAGCATTAGGAACTGCTTTTAACGACGCCATTCATCAATTATCCGGACTCTGCTTCAAACTGGAGGGTTTGTACGCCGTACAACGTTTGTATGTTGTGCAGATGGGAATAACTTATGTGGTCCTGGTATATACGCTGTGCATCGCCAACCTATCATAAACTCATAATATTTACACCGGCCAATCAGCCATGTTGCACTGGCGAAGCCTGGTAAAACTCGATACTGACGAGGGGTGTGAGTATCACACGAAACTAATTTTATTTACTTCCTGTATCCAAAAAGATGCAAAGTCCGAGCAAAACATCGCGTGACTACTTCCCGAATAGGATAAAACATTATTTGTTTACTTCCTGAATCACACTAAATGACATTTCCGAAAATAACTTACATTTTATTTACACAATTACAATTATTATGCGACACAAAAGAATATACATTTTATGAACATCGAATATTGGATTTATAAATTGATGAATTTTCTAAGGCAAAGATAATACGATAGACGTTATAGTAATAATAATAAAATACATTTTAAACGTAAAAGGTAATATTATATCAACACACTACTCTTCGTACTATAATAATCTGCCTTCCGAGAGATAAATAATAGACCGACGAGCGCAAGATAGTTCGGTAATTCTTCCACCATATTTACCTTTTTATAATCCATTTGACGTAGATGCGTTTTTCCTGGTAATTAACTTATATTGTAATACGAATCACTTATCTAATAATATATTCTATACTACCAACTCTTGAGTACATTTGATTAATTTATGTGTATATATTTTTGGTTTTATATTCTAATATGTTCTGTTATTCATTTACAGCGCATTGGTTCACGAGTTTTGCATCAACTCTAAATAAATGCAGTATTACTATTACTCTGGTATTCGATACAAATTAATCACAACATAAAAGTACTACAATTATTCGATTTAAAGTGTGATATATATTTTAAGTAGGGTTGATATGCAGGTACTCATCAAAATCCTCAGGTGAAAACATCAAAAAAGGAGTATCATTTCAACATTTCGGTACTTGATTCGTCTAGATGAATACTGATCTGTCCCCGAGCCCCGCGTGTGAGACAGCACACACGTTGACACATTGGACCGGAATGTAGGAGTGGACCTCAGTCGTGATGGAAAACACAATCACCCAACCAGCTGGCAACATATTGATTTCACTTCCTAATCGCTGGGTCGTATATATATATATATAGGCCGGTCTGTTGGTATCAAGGCATATCCACGGCACATCACAAGACGGCTGACTGACAACAACCATCGGCAGACATCATCACATATCTGTTGCAGTACAAATCTAGAGCAGACTCGCGACGTAATCGGTGGCACAGACAGCGATGGTTTCCCCGTGGCAACTTCTCACTATCGTCGCAGCGGTTCTTCTGTTATCGCCGACAAGTGCATGGCTGTTCAGGTAATGTACATTCACTGTGTTGGTACAGCTACTGAAGTAGCTGTTGTTGCAGTTTGATGAACTGTACACTAAGCTGACCTGGATCCAGGCACGATACAACACAATGACTTAACCCAGCTAGTACAATACTAGCTGGGCGTGTGAGTTATATCAGTGGACACGTTCTCGTTGACGATGCTTCTGTCAACCAGTGGCTAGTTCGCCTCAATATTAATCTTCCTGATAGCTCCACAGCACTGTCAATGCATTCCACACTTCTGGGTCGGCCCACTCTTGCTGCAGCTGGGCGAGTGTAGTGATTACACTGGTTGGACTGCAGGGATGAGGTCAGAGGAAGCAGACTTTGGAGGACGTGCGTAATGGTCACCACTGTTAAAATGTCCAGTTTTAATAGACAACAAGTAGCGTCTGACTGTGTCGGTCCAATCGTCTTCCAAATATCCCAGTGCAGTGACTGCAACCGTAAATGCAGATTTGAATGTATAGAGAGCGTTCGTACGACTGGACCATCTTGTCGCACTGAGCTATTGCAGATTAGTTCTGTTGTTCACACAGGCTTAGGCATCTCCGTCTTACTCGAGCTGCTCAGCCTGTAAGACAGGAAACTTATTGGCTGAGTAGTTGAAGGAGGAGGCGATCTGCTGGAATGTGTCCACCATACTTTCCACTAGTAGCTCTTTGCTGGCATGCAGTAGCCAAGTTAACACTGTGTCCTTTGCAGTGAGCGTAGATGGCGACGGGTATCAGCTGTCTGATTCGTGCCTGCACTCTAAGATGAATGCCAGCCTGATTAGGGATGGACCGTTCAATTTCAGGGGGCGGGTTGGATTTTTTTAATATTTACAAAGCCACTGAATGGAAACTTAATAAGTTTTGTTTGCCACATTGATGTGGAAGTACGTGTGTACATGCGTACGGTTACCTACGCGCCTGCAACCAAACCGCATTTGTCAGATTAAATTACAACTGTTTCGCAACGTTTTGTTTTGGGTGTGTATTTGAATATATGTGATAAGAAATATTTAGTCGGTCAGGATTCACGCAAAAATCCGGCCCTTCTCTTAGAAGTTATGTTGAATCGAATGAAACAGAATGGAATACTATAGTAAAATGTGTAGTGAAGCGTAATGTGGCTTGAAAAATTATTTGCAATTTGTTCGTGAAATGTGGGTCGTTTATGCTTGTCTCACCGGAATAATAATCACTTCTGTGTTCAGAAGTTCCAGCAGCTCTGGCGGTGGCGGAGGCTCCCCCCGGACTCACAGCTTCGACATCGGCCGGCGGAGTGAGCTGACTCGACTCTACAACCAGCCCGTACGGAGAGTGACTCACGTCGAACGGCCGTTGACAGGGCTTTCTACCATGGTTGGCCCAATTAGACATTCCGGAGTCGTTGTTGAAACTCCGGACGGAAGACGACACCTCATTCACAAGGTATGGATGGCAGGTATATATGTATGTATGTATGTATGTATGTATGTATGTATGTATGTATGTATGTATGTATGTATGTATGTATGTATGTATGTATGTATGTATGTATGTATGTATGTATGTATGTATGTATATATATATATATATATATATATATATATATATATATATATATATATATATATATATATATATATATATATATATATATATATATATATATATATATATATATATATATATATATATATATATATATATATATATATATATAGTTGTTTGTGTTCTTGCAGGGAAGTTGGTTAGAGCGAAACAAAAGCTATTTTATTTCATGGGCCGCGCCATTCTGATTTACCATCTCGCTTGATTGAGAATTTGCGTTGCTTCCGGCGTCCATTCGATTTCGGTCGAAGGCATTTGATGCGTTTCACAGGAAGTCGATTTCTTAGAACTGCCAGGCACTTATTGGTCGTCCAATAAACATGTCAGCCTCCAGCATGATTGAGATCTGGCCACAATCTCCCATGTTTAGAATAATGCCTGAGAAAACCGCCAGCGTGGTAGTCTTGATTGTAGTTAGAAATGATTAGCTTGTGTTATCTCTTTTAGGTGCAATGCTACAAACCTTGAATTTTGTTTAAATATATTAATTGCCGATTGAGGAAACGGAAATTGAGGACAGACAAGTAATTCCAGGAAAATATTTCTGATAAGAAATAGATAGTAATAAAATACCTACAGTTCTCATACAAACTGTCGAACGCGAGCTATTTGAGAACGAACGCAATTAACACAAACTTACTTATATTTTTCGTCGCAGGGCAAAGACTACGGCCGAAGCAGTCAGACGGTGGTAACCGACGCCAGACACATGAGCAGCAGCTGGAGGCCCGTCCAAAGCCGACCAGTGTCCGGCTCGTCCGTAGGAGACTTCGTGCGTGCCGGCGGACGTGACTACAGCACCATCGGCGACAACTGCCACAACGGCCGTTGCCGCATGATGGAGCTGCCGTGAGAGGATAGTCGCCATGTGGCGCTAGTTTTGTTCTTTATTGTTTATTTGTCTTTTTTTTATTAACATGGTGTTCGATTTAATAAATTTATTTTACGTCACGTGTATGGTTTGTCGTATGTCGTTATGATACATTTATTTTTAGTTGTTTAAGTTATTTGGTATATCTTTCCTTCCCAACGGGCATATGTGGTTGGGTGGTTTAAATATAATGCCTTAAGTGTATGTCAAAGTGTTGTGGACAATGCCTCTATATTGTATGTTTCACAATGTTCACCTTTCCCTGAACATGTATCAAGATGTTTGCAGGACACATGCGTGCAGCGTATGGGGGCGGTAGCGTTGTGGTTAGAACATAGGACTCTCAATCTAGAGAACACGGGTTCGAAATCTCTTGTTTCCGTTCTGAAGCTTTGACAATTCCGTTCACTCAAATATTTCTATGGCATAAATGATCTCGAGGCACTAACGTCCAACCAATCCGCCCTTACGAAATTCGTATCTTATTTGTCTCCATTAAAGTCCCCGTCATATTGTCAGAAATGCCTATGGGTATTTCCGTAGTCATGATCACGTTGCTAAATTTAATTGTGCAGTACGATATGCAACAATTATAACAAATCAACACAATTAAATTATAATTTCAGTACAAATGCAATGTCCAACTACTTCCCATTATAGCATACAAACGTCACCAGCTGGACTTATTTTATTTAAGATTTAACAAGATTGCTATCCCAAACTACACGCTCCAGATGGCAAGTGTACAAGGAAGCCATTGGCTTATCGAGAGTAAAAAAAATGTATTATCTATGTATAGCCCGCCCTTATCAGATATATGTCAATTCTATTTTGAAACATATTCACAGTATTAGCATTAACACAATCATTTGACAGTTTGTTCTATTCATATATTACCTTAAAATGAGTACTTTCTCATGTCCAACCTACACTGTTTTTTAACTAATGCTACTTTGTGTCCTCTGGTTCTACTGCCTTCTTTAAGTTTAAAGAACACATTCCTATCAATATCCTCATAACCATTCACTAGTTTAAACATTTCTATTTGGTCTCCTCTGCCTGTTTTATTGACAGCTCCACAGATCTTGCTGTTTATAGTACACTATAAAGTAATCTAGGACTGTCTAAAGTCATATCTTCGTTGAGTTCTCTGAGACACAATTTCCGCGAGTTACACTTCGCAACTATCTGGGTTTTTATTTCTCTGTGTCACGAAATTTGCGCGATGCCGCTAATTCTCGTACAATAAGCATCAATTGTCTCATCTGCATTTGTTTACACTTGTGAAATTTGAACACTTCATATCCAGTGGTGACTTGGGGTTTGAATTACTCGCTCAGTTTCCTGACACCAGTTGCATAATCAGCTATCTCCCCTACGAAGTGAAGTAACGAGGCCTTTTGTCCGCTGATTCCGTAATTTTGCTGATAACGAGCAGTCGTTCGGATCTCGTCAGCCATTTTTCCATCGCTAACCGACGGCAGTCCCAGATATGTCAAATGCAGCAAACTGAGGCAAGGCAATCGCCATGGTTATGGCTCGTTCAGCTTAGTCATAGCGTCAGTTCAAATGCAATTCACTTTCCAAGAGTGAAGAGACAATGACCATCCTCATCGCCAGTTTTAGTGTTTTACTAGATAATTTTACAATTTTACTAGATGACGAGACAAGCTTAATTACAACAAACATACTTTATTTCCCGCATGTTCGCTCGAACACTAAATCCCGGATGTACATAGATAGAGTACATTACATTACAGTACATCCAGTGAGAGGGATAACAAGATGTAGTTCAGCCAAGACATTACAGACTCTTGGTGCGGATTGAGGAAGGTCGACTACCAAAAAAGATAGATACGTGTTGTAAAGTGGAAAGTATACCTGTGTGTATCGCAGGTTGGTGGACAGCGGAGTGGTAAAGCTGGATATAGAAGAGAATGAAGAAATAAATACAATAATGACAGCCACATATTGCTAGCTAGCCGCATCAATTATAAGTGGAACGTTGAGGGAGAACACACACACACACACACACACACACACACACACACACACACACACACACACACACACACACACACACACACACACACACACACACACACACACACACACACACACACACACACACACACACACACACACACACACACACACACACACACACACACACACACACACACACACACACACACACAAACACACACACAAACACACACACAAACACAAACACACACACACACACAAACACACACAGATTGTACAGACTTGGGAAACATGTGACATGTGCCTGTGGTGTTATTTCATAAGTAGCATTACAAACACGTCTCGACAACCAGTCGTGTGTTCGAACCGCTCTGTTATTTCAGCTGCATGTTGGTCGCCTGCAAGATCGTGTAAGTGAGAATTTCTCGGCATGTTCGGCATATCAGTTACAGGGGTAAGACCACTGTTGACCTTCCTGTTTACTGTTTCACACGAATGTAGGGCACATGAAATTGTGAAATGGGAACTTAATGAATTCATATTATGTGACATGAGTGCATTTGAGCAGGAGTATTCACAGGTTTGTTTATAGAAGCTATTGGCTATGAAATAGTGCATTTTTTAGAGTTTAACAGGCGGAGGGATTTATGGGAATTTTTCTGCTATGGGGCACGTGGGCGCGTGAATACACGGCTATTTTTTTAAATATTGACGGGCATCGCACGTGGGGGCATTTTAAAAGAGCTGGAGGTATGTGATTTTAATAAAAGTTGGTGAGCATGTCAATGAGATGATGGCAGTTGCTACACATTTGTTTTCAGAATTTTTTATGGTCAGAATCAGACAAAACGTTAACATGGCCACCAATGCAATTCTCTACTGTGATCTGACTCCTACACACATGTCAACATCTGTTTTCTAAGCTGTGTGTTTTGCGTGTAGATTTGGTCTTGATATGATTTAGAAAATGCTTATAGTGTTAGTAACATATCATCTGTCGTTGTACTGCTAATAATGTTAGTAACATATCACCTGCCGTTGTACTGCTTATAATGTTAGTGTAAAGGCATTGCTTGCTTTTATGTTAATAACATACAAACAATACGTCAATATTATGTTTATTGTGCTGCTCACTTGTTACACATGTTTACTGATCTAGATCCTAGCGTAGTCTGCTTTACTACACATACAACACCCACTACTCTATATGCTAATGTTCCTCTGGGTATCGCACTAGAGTTCAAATGTTGCAACTATGCAGCCAGTCCAAATAAACCCTACCAGCTGGTATCAGCTGGGGCATCTCGTGACAGTTAGTAATATATCACCTGCCGGTGTACTGCGTGCAAAGTTGGTAACATATCACCTGCAGGCGGACTGCTTATGACTTTAGTACTACAATTGGGTTTCGGGCATAAGGGAATCGCAGGTTAGTTTGCTATAATATTACATTTAAATGCACAACAAGTTGCACAGAGTCTGAGTCAGGATTTTACCGGTTGAAACTTTCCCTAACATGAGACTGGTAATTCAGAACTTCCTGCATTCCCCAAATGAGACGCCATCAAGTGAGTTGTGTTCACGGACCGTCTTGACTTGTTTCTAACGTGCGTTGTTTCTAACGTGCGTTGTTTCTAACGTGCGTTGTTTCTAACGTGCGTTGTTTCTAACGTGCGTTGTTTCTAACGTGCGTTGTTTCTAACGTGCGTTGTTTCTAACGTGCGTTGTTTCTAACGTGCGTTGTTTCTAACGTGCGTTGTTTCTAACGTGCGTTGTTTCTAACGTGCGTTGTTTCTAACGTGCGTTGTTTCTAACGTGCGTTGTTTCTAACGTGCGTTGTTTCTAACGTGCGTTGTTTCTAACGTGCGTTGTTTCTAACGTGCGTTGTTTCTAACGTGCGTTGTTTCTAACGTGCGTTGTTTCTAACGTGTGTTGTTTCTAACGTGTGTTGTTTCTAACGTGTGTTGTTTCTAACGTGTGTTGTTTCTAACGTGTGTTGTTTCTAACGTGTGTTGTTTCTAACGTGTGTTGTTTCTAACGTGTGTTGTTTCTAACGTGTGTACTCTTCCACAGTCTCTTTACTTCTTCCACAGTCTCTTCCACAGTCTCTTCCACAGTCTCTTCCACAGTCTCTTCCACAGTCTCTTCCACAGTCTCTTCCACAGTCTCTTCCACAGTCTCTTCCACAGTCTCTTCCACAGTCTCTTCCACAGTCTCTTCCACAGTCTCTTCCACAGTCTCTTCCACAGTCTCTTCCACAGTCTCTTCCACAGTCTCTTCCACAGTCTCTTCCACAGTCTCTTCCACAGTCTCTTCCACAGTCTCTTCCACAGTCTCTTCCACAGTCTCTTCCACAGTCTCTTCCACAGTCTCTTCCACAGTCTCTTCCACAGTCTCTTCCACAGTCTGTTTA
This sequence comes from Lamellibrachia columna, assembly GCA_963662155.1. NCBI lineage: Eukaryota > Metazoa > Annelida > Polychaeta > Sabellida > Siboglinidae > Lamellibrachia > Lamellibrachia columna. The sequence continues at coordinate 9,305,614 of OY759266.1, read as the reverse complement.
CTTCTTCCACAATCTGTTTACTTCTATGTTGTGCATTTCGTGTCAGGGTTGTTCAGTTACAGTCATTTGAGACGTGTCGGTATAACACTTGTTTTTTACTTTATTTTCTTTGTCACTGGTCGCATTGCCGCGGAGTATGGAGCACCATAACGTCATACACGGCTGATTCTTGGCAAGGGGCAAATTAACACATTGGCTATTTGACAGGTTGTGGAACAAATTACCGTTAGTACGGGTTGCATCATTAAAGTGTTTGTTATTGCTGACTCGAATCAAACGATTTAACTCACAGTAGGATCAGGATCCTCTACTCCTTGGCGTCTCTGTAACCATGCACCGTCACTGGCAAACGTATTTTGCTAACCCGGCATGCGTTCACCGTAATGCTCTGTGCATGAAACAATATGTCTATAGTATCGAAGGCGCAGCTGTGTTCGCTGCTGCCGGATGCTAATCATGTTTGTCCTCCTTTTCCAAGTGCAGCACTAGTTTTTAACCGTATATACGAGCACTGAGGACGTATCATTGTACTTCCTGGTTCGTGGCATACAAGTGCCAGTGATTTTGATTTACATTTATATTGGATTGTTGGCGACGTAAGCACGTATCAGTGACGATAGGATCCCTTGCCCATGAAAACATGATCTAGTTGTTTGTACGCCATTTGATGGGATCATCATGTATGTTGTTTTGCCGGAGATAATTTAACGACATAATTTGACCAACTGTTTCCAGCAGGTTGATGAAAGAATAACTATTAACACAGTGTATTAAAAAAAATTAAAAAGGCGAATGTGTAAACTGCATAAACAAATGTGGAGTGTGTCACCAATTGAAAACTGAACAGTGATACGTCCCCTACTGAATACTGTTGCTGTGCGGCGTATTCTAGTCTCGCTTATCCGATTCTCGCTCGCCCTCGTGAAGAGAGTCTGGCTCCGAACGCGTGGTATGACTGTGACCCTTCCAGTTTGTGTAGGCGCTACCCTGAAGCGCCAGCTGCCAATCAGAGTCACTATCGAGATTTAACTTTTCAGTGTGACAGTTGTGTCAATCTAAACCAAATAAACTGATAAAAGTTCACTCTTATTTGATGAGTTAGACGAACCCACGGATGAGAGCCTAATTAATCTAATTACGTATGCACCCACAATCTAAGTGCATACATAATTTCCGCCACAAAGAAAAGTATGGGTTGGATTCAGGCTCTGGTGAGTGCGACAAACGGTGGCGCCACACTCCGGAGCCTGTGTAATCGAGGTTAAGCGTATTCCTGCTTCAGTTTCATTGGAGGGGTAAAGACCCCTGTTGAAATTCCTGTTTATTGTTTCACACGAATGTAGGGCGCATTAAATTGTGATATGTGAATTTAAACAATTCACATGATGTGACATAAGTGCAACTGAGCAGGCATGTTCACAGGTTTGGTTGTAGACGCTATTGGCTGTGAAATAGTGCATTTTTTTTAGAGTTTAACAGGATTTATGGAAATTTTCCTATCATATCAATGAGATGATGGCAGTTGCTGTGAAAAACGTTAACATGGCCACCAATGCAATTCTCCACTGTGGTCTGACCCCTGGAGAGGATGTGACGTCATTATGTGTCTTGCTATTGTGTACTTGCAGGTGATCGCAATAATAATAATAAAGTATGTAATAGCGTTTTTATCAAGTCATTTGGTCTGTTCATAGCGCTTTACAAGTTTTTCAATATCTTTCCATTATTGTTTAGACATCGAAAAGGTATATGCCACCGTTCAGAGAGAGAGAGAGAGAGAGAGATGGCCATACCTACGTGTGTGGACCGGGAATACCATAGGAATTCAGGGTAAACGTCGACCTGTGACGGGGAGTGCCTGTTGTTCGTCGAAGTAGTGGAGGTTATCAGCAGGAAAACGAGCAGGAGGGGCATTCTCGTCAAGTTGCATTACACAGATGATCTGGCGGCCGTAGCGGGCTGTGAGGCCGACCTTCAACGAGAAACTTTGTATATCTGGATGAAGTGGTTTGTGGGAACGGCGTCACGGAGACGGAGATTCGCCGGAGAATACAAGATGGGGCGAATGCGTGGAGGTAAGTGGAAGAGGTGACGGGAGATAGACATATATCTCAGAAGCCTACCTATATGACCTAGGGACCGTAGCGGTGACAGAAAATCCCCCCCCCCAAAAAAAAAACCTGTAAGTTTGCGAGAATAACTGGGCGAGAAGAATAGCAGAAGTGAAAAGAATAGTGAGGCGAAGAAAGGAGGAGCTGACGAGGAAGTTGGTGTGAAATAGACTCTCACTAGGAAGCTGGTGAGGAACCGGCAAAAGTAGGCTGGAGACGTGGACAGAATGGACGAAGTGACGGTTGGTGGAGACGCCAATGAAACGGGATCAGTGACGAAGAAGAAGGGGAAAAATTTACAACCGGTATCGGTGCTAGTCTTACCCCGGACTTCAGGGATAAAGAGGAGAGCAACAACAACAACATCAACAACAACAACATCAACAACAGCATTTGGTGTATGTAGTCTTAGAGATATAGTGCTTCAGCGTTGTCTTGAACGATGCAATGGTGTTAACCGTCTGATGTTGGCCTATACCGAGGGAGACAACTCCATGAAACAGGTGCCGCTCTAGAAAAAGCATGTCGGTCGGTAGGCGGTCAGTCCTACCATTCTTTCCGAGACAACTCGTCTAGTCGGCGCCGCATATCACCACTGCCACAACTTGATTATAAATTCAAAATGAACAGTTGTGGAGTGGTATAAAAAAAAGTTGGCTAGCCAACGCCGGTGTTGTTTATGACTTGTTTCATCATTGCAATATACAATTGATCAAACAGAAACGACGTTTTTTGTGTGTGTTTAGACACATTTTCAAAACAGATACTATCCACAATTGTATGCAATTGAAACTGAGAGATGTCTTAATAAAAATTAGGAATTAACCAATTGATATAAAGATGTGCAGAATCTGTACATCAAATGTATGTTGTGGCAGTGGTAAAATTGTTAGTGGCGCCCCTGGTGGGGAGTTTGCACGGGGCGACGCGTTGCCCGTATGTCGTAAGTTTTAATCATTCTCTTGACGTGCGAAAACGTGGATATTTAAGTAGACATTCCGGACCTGACATAACTACCATTCAAACTTCACTCAGGCTTCATATGCGCCGATAGGTTTACGTGTGCACTCCTATGCTTGTTTTATCTCTGTTTTATTGCCATATGTGGCGATTTACATGCTAACAGTGTGCAGTTTGCAAGATCCAAAGCTGAACATATACCAACAGTGTTCTCCGTGTCCATCCTGTTTGACAGTTTTTTTTCTTCAGTTTTTGCAATTAGAGTAATATTTGCAGCATGGTTGTCTAGTCGAATGCTATGTACAAGTCTCTGTATTAATCAGGAAACTATTCTACACGTTGTCCATGTTGCTATGATTGCCTGTTTTGCCTGTTCGAATATGCTGTTCGTAGATAAGAAGATAATGCAACAAAGAAAGAAGGTGGGCAGGCCGCCGGTGGATGGGGAAAACGTGGCGAGGAGAGACATGTAGGCAGCAGAGGTTGTGGATAAGGACGAAGGAGGATCCGAGGCGTCACTACCAATAGGGAAACAACGGTCGAAAGAAGATGATGACGTTGTTGATGTACCTAGTAGAATAAAATAATTTGTGGATTTCAAGTTCCCGTTGTCCCTTAGTGTACGGGAGTTAGATATAAATTTATTTGATTTATTTGACACATTCGATTTGAATTTCACGACAAAAATCAATACTGACAATGATTCGGTTCCATCGTACACTGCCATAGTATGTTGTTGCAAGAGCTATTTCATAGAACTTACATGATTATTAGTACACGATGATCATACTTCCACGGTGCTTTTAATGGTAAACCAAAATTTGCTATATTATTTTTTATTTTATTTAACATAATTGGTTTTCCTTCCCATATTCGTAAACATTTCGCATCCATTATTGTTTGAAGATTTCACCTGCAACGTTTTTTATTGGAAATTTATGTGCCACGTCGACTGCCAGAACTGGTCTCGACAGAACTGGTCTTCTACCGACATGTAGCGGTTCTAATTGAGATGCAGATGTACTTGTGTCGTGTGAGTCAACCCAGTAAATGTGTCAATTGCAATACATAAACTGTCTTGGACAAAGGCTGACGTCAACAGGACTGGCGTGGCAGATGTATGGGTGTCGTAGCAATACAAGACGCTTGCCATAAGGTTATTAATTTTATTTATTTACTTCCTGTGGTTAGCCAGTAACTGTGCATGGGTGGTTCCAGGGGGTGTCCATCATGTTCCCGGCACACCTATTTTTTCGGCCGGATTTTTTTTCATGAAGTCAGAATCAGGTATCGATACACCGCGATGTGGCGTCCTCCTGCACTTGTTTCTAAGATGGGGACATTTCTACCATACAAACTGCACATTTGTCCCCCCCCCCAGTCCTTCCCATGTGTTCTCTCCAATCCTGTCTTATCCTCGTAGTACCCATTACTAAATGCAAATCTATTCTTTCTATCCCTGCATTTTAACTGATTTATTCCTGGCCAAAACGATACAACATAACAAAATTATAGTCATCATCGGGTAGCAGATCCAGCAGAAGATCATATCCGAAATGCTAAAGGTGTTTTTATCAGCGTTGCCTAGTTCTGTAACATGTCACACAAAGAACACGAAAAGAAGATGATCCGTGAAAATTCTTGGAATTTCTCTTGTGTTACTCTGGGGTTACATGGTCATCGTCGAAACAGTCGAACAACTCGGCTTGGATTTCCGAAAGACCAAGTATATATGTTTAATGCTGCGAATATGGCCCAGAAAACGTCTGGCTGCTTTGATGCAGACCAATAACCCAAAAGGAGGTGTGAACAATCATGCACTGAACGTGTGCATTGCGAAGGCGTGCAATGTGATATAGTTCTGTCATTACTACGATTTCATCAGTTACAGCAGTGGCGAACTTCTTTTTTATCCCTAAAGTGGCAAGTAAGCTCGAAAGCATAATCACAGAGTTGGTGTCAGAAGTCAGTCGCACCAAGTTTATGAACCTTTGCAGGACGCGACGAGCTATTCGCTGTGATGCACAGGGGGTGTTCGCACAAGTCTGTATTGGTGGTGTGGAAGTGTTCGACACGATCCAATAAGTTTATGAACCTTTGCAGGACGCGACGAGCTATTCGCTGTGATGCACAGGGGGTGTTCGCACAAGTCTGTATTGGTGGTGTGGAAGTGTTCGACACGATCACATAAGTTTATGAACCTTTGCAGGACGCGACGAGCTATTCGCTGTGATGCACAGGGGGTGTTCGCACAAGTCTGTATTGGTGGTGTGGAAGTGTTCGACACGATCACATAAGTTTATGAACCTTTGCAGGACGCGACGAGCTATTCGCTGTGATGCACAGGGGGTGTTCGCACAAGTCTATATTGGTGGTGTGGAAGTGTTCGACACGATCATATAAGTTTGAACTAGAATCGACAGATTTTAAAGACAATGGGTGGTGGTATTGAATTAAAAAAAAACCATGAATTTGTGAAATGTGGTATTTAGATTAAGCATTAATGCTATTTGGTCTATACTTCGCATGCTTTGCAGTTTCTCTTGTTTATTTTTTTAAGAAGAATCCGGCACATCAAAGAAGCCATCTGGATCAGGAAAGCTAGAACACCCATCAACAGAGACGAGGGCAATTACGATCTGCCTCACGTGTACGATGACGTCATTCAGCGTCATCGGAACTGATGAAGTCAACGTGATACGTTGACGAAAGCCTCTACCAGGTAAATTAAACACACTTTGGATATGAAAAATGAAAGGTATCTGATTAGTTTCTCTTGTTGTTTCTCTGCCATCATCATGGTCTGTAGATCGTATAGGTAGGCTGGGGTTACGCATGAGCTAAGCACCTTTCCTTTTAGTTTCCGAGATATATGTCTATCTCCGATCACCCCTTCCACTTTCCTCCGCGCAAGTGCAGTATAAAACAGTTATTTAAAATGTCAACAACAGTTACGTGATAACTTGAGTAAGAAAGCTTTAGCCAGATACTTCACATACAGCGACATACGTCACAAGCTGGGTTTCTGTGACTGCTGTCGCCATCCTGAATTATTTCACACTGCTGAAAGCTTGGCAGTTCAGATGCCGGCTGCAGCTTATTCAACTCTAGTAAAACTGTCGACGCTAAATTCTTATTAAATATGCGGGATACTAACAATGTTTCAATGTGGGCAAGATGGAATTCTCGCTTAAAAAAATGCCAAGCCTGTATAAATTAATATTAAACAATATATCATGCTATTATATTATAAAGCTAGACAGGCGTTGGATAATAGTGCGTTCATTTGATCAATTACATATAACTAATTAATAAATTAAGTGTAACATGTACTCATCATTTTATTAATCACTCTAACCAGTCAATTAATATCCATACATAGACAGTGATAACATGGATCCAGTCAGAGAGTTAGATGGTACTGCCATCTGGCGATTATGCCTTCATGGAAGGGCCATCATGCGATCAGCGGCATCGTGGCAGTTGTCTGCCAGGGTTTTGTAGATGCTACCTCCTGCCGCCACGTAATCTGTAACTTTAGAGAAGTGCACTTGTTTGCTTCTCCGGGGTACCTCCGTCCACTTTGGGCTCCTATGAATGATGTCTGTCACCACCGTCTGGCCGCCTCTTGGCGTGCCGTATTGACTGCCCTGTTGAGAAAATGCAACGTAGTGACAAATCACTAAATCATGCTTATTTTGTGTACACAGTTGTTCGAGTTTACATGCAACCAGCAATAGAGTAGTCTAAGCTAATTTGAGGCCTAGTACGTTTCCTAATTTATGTGCGGATAAAAATATATATGCTAATACAATAAACGAAGGTGTAAGTATTGCCTGCATCGTCACTTCTACAACATGGTGACTAGTTGCTCTCTCTCTCTCTCTATCTCTCTCTCTCTCTCTCTCTCTCTCTCTCTCTCTCTCTCTCTCTCCCCCTCACCTCACTCTGTCTGGATTTCTATCTCATCTCTCGAGTGAGTGAGTGAGTTAGTGAATCAGTGTGTGAGTTGGAGATATAATTAGTGTGCGTGCACGCATGTGTTTGTGTTAAAATACTTATATACATTATCGTTACCTGATCATCATATGGGCTGTGCGTATAATTTTATAGCACTGATCTCAGTCTTACCAACTGACACCGATATAAATGTATACAACCAATACGTCATGCGTAACACTATTTTTTATAGTTGTATCCCTTACTGCATATTGTTACATATTGTTTTAAATAGTGTTTGCGCACTATTGATTAAATAACCATGTACATAAACAAATAACATAAAAAGTGTATCAACATGTGGCCAGATTTTCCTGTTGTTATGGACAAATTCAACACTGTCACCATTACCTTGTGGATGAGGTATTGCCTGCCGTCGTCCAAAACCACGACGACACCGGAATGTTTGAGAAGACCTAGCTTCACGGGCCATCCTGACAAAGGTCGCTCCCATCGCGTCGCTTTCACGACACGATGGTTGAACAGAGCAGTAAGCCCGCTCTGCGTGTTAATGTCATGGTTAAAAGTCTTCGGGCCTTTGCTACTGCTTCCGCTGCGAAAGAGTAATGCGGATAATTATAATAAGCATTCGTGTATTAAAACACAGGGACAATCGAACAATAACGGCTGGTGAGGGATGATGCGAGCGTTCGTGCATTTGCCATCGACTGAGCTCATGAAAGACACCCTTATCACCAATCGTTGTCATGTCTAGCTAAATATGCGGTGTTTCAGACTGTGTCAGACTGATGCTAGGTATCACTTAAGCTGGACAACACATATTGACAACCTATCAAAACAAGTAGCAAACATTTTCTCCCAATGTATATAATGAAAACTATTTATTGTTCATTGATCTTATCACATTTACAATATTGCACTCTATTATTGGAAAATTCATATTGTACAAACTTAAACAAACTAAGAATACGACAGAAAAAAGCAATTAGGATAATCACAAATTCTCATTACATCGCACACACTGATCATCTATTCTCAAAGTTAAAGCTAGTAAAATTGAATGATTTATATAAACATCAACTAGGTATTTTTATGCATAAAACTGCAAACAGCAAACTCCCAGATTCTATGCCATCAATGCTTACGAGAATACAAAATATCCACAAACATAATCTAAGAGACGAACAAACAGCAGGAAATGTACAATACATTATTCAGGACCAGTATTCTGGAATGCATTACCTAGTAAAACAGCTTGTGTCCATTAACCAATTTAAAAACAAACTGAAATAACTGTTACTCTCTAAATATCACTGACTTTACAGTAAACACTGCAAATAAAAAACGTTGTATTTGTACAAAATATACTCTATATCTACATTAATGTTCACATGGTGGAGATGACCATGTGTTTCATGCTTATGTAATATTTAATGTAGTCAAAATCATGTATTACTTAATGTATTCATGCTCACATTTAATGAATTAATGTGTAGTTAATGTATTATTTGTTCATATAATTCAAAGTACAAATTATATGTTGATATTTAAGCAACATTTTTGAGACTCAATTTGTATCTGTATAATATAAACTCCACATCTACCTTTATTTTAACATGGTAGAGAAAAACATGTATTGATGTTCATGTAATATTTAATGTATTCATGGTTCATGCATTACTTAATGTGTTCATGTTCACATTGTAATGTATTCATGTGCAATAATTAGTTAGGTTATTAGTGTAGCATTTGTTCACAAAATTCTAATTACAATTTGTATATACATATTTAAGCAATTTTTTTATTATGTTGTATTTCACTTGCAATAATGATGCTTAGTATATGTTTTTTGCTTAAGCCTAAGGAAACAAAATATGTTGATTTATTTCTGGGTGGTCCTCGTCATAAGCCCCGCGGGGTTTCTAGAGGATCTCCTTGGTTGCTCCGCTATTTGTATAATCATTTACTCAAATCATATTGTAAGTATGTTAAAATGTATGTATAGCCAAAATAACGTTATTCATTCACATTAATTTACACCTGTAATACCGATAACGCAGGAATATCATTGTCAATGATTCGGATTCATGATGTTACAACATAATTACCCAACAGTAAACAGGGGCTTGCACAGAGTTATTGTTATGATTGTTATCATTGTTTAACTTAGCGAGTGTCCATACACACAAATAATTATGAACGCACGCACACACGCACACACACATTTCTGCGCAAGGAAACCTTTCCACCGTGATATCATTTTTAAAAATCATTGTTAACATGTTCCTGTACTTTCGTTTGAGAGCGTTTTCTATTGCTGTTGTAATGCATTTAATTAATTTAGAAATGTGTTAAGCGCATAATTGCTTCACCGTTAATTACTTTACGTTTCGGATAAGCGGATCCACTGTATTTAATTCTGTGCTAAACGTATGATTCGTTTTACGTTCATTCTGATCATTTTACCAAAGACGTTGTTCGTGTTCCGTGTGGACTGTATACAAGTTTATGCACTGTCCATGGAACTACAGTCTTAACATAACCACCATAATAATTTGATGACGATGATAGCGATGATGATTACTTTGATTGGCTTCGTAAGCCTGATGACCCACACAGTTGACGATTACTGTAGTTATGATTAACAGATGTAGTTCGACATTACCTGCACGGCCAGGCTGGTGTAGGATACAACAGCAGGACAAGGGCAGAGAGCGCTAAAAGTTGCCAAGAGAAGACCATCGTTGTCAACACGTCGTGATCGTCAAGCCGTTCTGTCGGATCGTTGTGGTTGGGTGCTATTCCCGCTTGCTTTATACGTTGATTTATATGTTGTGCAACTGTCTTGATTGATGTCATGAGGTGGCTGAAAATAATGGATCGTCGGTGGCCAACACTTAATGACACGGGTGAGTAATAAGACGTATTGCCTCACAGGGGTGTCTAGCATCGACATATTGCTATGTTGGATGTTTCAGTTGATAAAAGTTATAAAAAATTGAGTTAGAATATGCATAAAGATACATGATTGTAATGCCATTAAAACTAATTGACTGTAAAGAGCACTATAAAAAAAACCCGACAATAACATGTCGAATTTCTTATTGTTCTAGATGACATAAAATACCAAAACAGGTTGAACGATGATGGTTGAAGAGTTGCATAATATTCTGATACGATTACAGAAGCAATTTCACAGCCGTTCAAGTTAAGCACTGTTATATTAGTGTTAAGTTGTTACCCAAACGAAATGTAATTGTTAAGACTTGACTGAGCAGATATCGTTTCTGCCTGGCAATATTGAAATAATCCTGAACGTAGTATATTACTTTTCCCACATATGCATCAGTTAGGAAGGAGGGAGCTGTCAGTATAAGGATATTTGCTAAAGGTATATCATGGCTGCAGCAGGGATACACAATCTGAGTGATTGATGGCATAATCAGATATCGACGAAAGTCTAAATTAACACTGTCTAGTTTCCCGTCATGTACACGATTTTTAATGTCTGTCAAGACTGTCAGGCAGATTATATGGAGTCCTTATACTGCCAATAGCAATCTATGGTGCGGAGGCTTGGACGCTACGATCACAAGATATTGAATCTCTTGAGGTTTTGTTTAGATGCGCTGAATGCTGACTATTAAAAAAGTTTTCAGGGCGGACAGACTACAAAATACCAAGATCAGAGAAGACACAGCAGAAGTGGTTTGGTCATGTTTGCCGTATGCAAAGAGATAACATCGTTAGGCAAGCATACGAACAAGTCTTCAAATGACAGCGGAAGAGAGGAAGACCACCGAAGAGGTGGAGTGAACAGATCAGTAATAGGCTCCCACTATTGACAGCAGAGCGGCATGCCATCAATAGAACATAATGGAGGGTGCAACTTCCCAGAGGACTGCGAGGGGTCACTACGGCTTATGTTTTTAAGTGAGGTAAATCAAGTCAAGTTGAGGTAATAGTGCAATTTGTCTGTAAAAACATGTTTATTTCGTATGTGCATGTTGGACAACTGCATCGTTTAGTTTAGTGTTTCAGATAATAGTTCGTTTAGCCGCCAACAGTAGTTGGAGGTGCAGTGCTTTGTTTTTAATGATCTGTTATTACGTTACATTTTCTCCACAGGGCAGTCAATATGACACGCCAAGGGGCGGCCAGACGGTGGTGACAACCTTCAGGCAGAGGTGTCCCAAGTGGACGGAGGTATTCGGGAGTAGTAAGATTGTGTACCAGTCTACCGTTGCAGACTACGTGGCGGCAGGAGGCACACCCTACCACTGGTATAGCAATAAAGACAACTGCTACGGTGATACCGACCGCATGGTGGCGCTTTCATAAAAGCATAATCGCCAGATGCCAGTACCAACTAACTCTCTAACTGGATCCATCGATATATATGTCTATGAACTGATGTTAATTGACTGGTTGGAGCAATAAATAAAAGAATGACGAGAACACATTTCACTTAATTAATTAGTTAGATGTGATTGGTCAAATTAACAAACAATTCGCTGACATGTTTGTCATTAAAATATATGGTATGGTATGTTCTATCATAATTATTGTGATACAACCAGACAAGTCGTTTTAGTGTTGATGTAGTTTATCGAAAGTGTAACAGAGTTGAATGAGCTGTTGCCAACATCCGGCTTGTCCTAAAGATTCAGCTCAGAACTGTTACGACAGCCAGCCACAGACATTCCGCTGTTGACGCAGCGTTGCCAAATAACAGTCACAAAAAGCGGTAGATCTACTGCATTTCGTGATATGTCGTCGCTAGTAAGGGGTGTAGAAGAGGGTTTCACCACTTTGCGGAAGATTTGTTAAATTTTAGGGTACAGTTACTTATTTTTAATGCATTTTCTCGTTTATTTTCTACAAAAATTGTGGCCTGGCTGTATAGTTGGATTAAAAATGAGTAAATTTTATTTCTTTTACCTTGAAATTGTAGCTTGTGGTGGATTTTGGCTTGACAGCAGTAAAGCGGGAGATTCTGTACACATTTTAGAAAAGCGAATGTTCTACGGTCAAAGCGGTAGACTTGGCACAACTGTTGACGTTTGCCTGTTGTATCTGAAGTATCTGGCCAACTTTTGTTGATGTTGAAAACAATTATATTGAACAGTCAAATATTATAATAATAACGACATTCCAGAGAATGTCTACGTTTCCTTCTGTGTGAAGCAGTTATACATTTATAATTTAATTGTTTGGTGTTATAACTTATATTTACAATATCACAACATACGATAAATGTGTGTTTACATGCTATGTGTTCAAATGTGTGTTTACATGCTATGTGTTCAAATGTGTGTTTACATGCTATGTGTTCAAATGTGTGTTTACATGCTATGTGTTCAAATGTGTGTTTACATGCTATGTGTTCAAATGCTACGGTACGTTCAAATGGTTATGTTTTATCATGCTATATCACCTATCAGTGGAACTTATGTGATGGTTTCACGAGTTGCCAAATAGCTAAAGTGGCCAATTGTTCACACAGTTGACCTTCTTATTATCAGGACATTACTGTCTGGCTCCATTGCTCCTTCGCAATGTATGACAACGTAAACCGTTCGAGCACTTATTTGGGAGGGGGGGGGGCGGTAGCGAGTGGTTAGAACGTCGACCTCTCAATATTGCTGCTGTTTCGAAGATTTGGCAATTTCGTTCATCCCACGTTGCCACAGTTCACTCTGCTGTATAAATGAGCATCTGGGTACATACATAGATGGTTTCGCGCAGTAATTGCAGCGTGGATGAATGCTTCCCAGAGAAGTCGAAAAGGCGTTTGAATGAACATGCTATGTCTATCAGGGGATGAATTGTAACGCGTTTTGAACAGTCCCAATGACTGGATACTGCGCTATATAAGAACGTACCTTTACCTATTTCATTTATCATTTAGCCAACCTGTGATCGATGTTCTAAGTTGATTGTTTCTCACAGAAGGTGTCACACGATTGGTGTAGTAAAGTGTAATAATGCAAAAACGTAGCGTGACTGCGGGCAATTAGGCCGACCTATGAAATATGCTTGCTAATGAGCAAACTGTGTGTTTCACGAAATATTAAAAAACGACGAACCACCTCCATAATGTCTGCTGACAAAAAACCACGTCACGATATCCATAACTCATGTTAAACTAAATAACATGTACGTGATTTATACAGATCTATGAAGCATCATAAAATGTTAAGACGGGGCTACACATACACCCAAACCGTTGAGAGTCTGCAATTCAGCCGATTCACGACGGTCGGGGATCCCAGATACACGATCCAAGAAGAATTCGTGGCATGTGTGGCCGCTCTCGTCGGCCCCGAGTCGAACATGTTCTGTTGGAGTCATCCTGGTTTTGTGTGATTACCGATTCTACGTAGATCCAATATGCTGCTCACGTTGCTTTCATAACACTAGTTCTCGTGTTTTGCTTTACATTTTTTCCAAAGCAGTTAGGGTGTTTTGGTTGGTGTTTATATACTCTCGAGTCATGTTGAGTTCTCTTCCTATGTCTTCCCAATTGGCTCTCCTGTAGATAGATTGTTCTGTTACAGCATATCGACAGTAGGGTGTGCGCGCAAGCAGTTCACACTTTTGATACCAGGTTTTAGGAAGGCGCCACGGTCGAGGCGCCGACTGGCTAAGTGTATGTGTAGTCGCAACCGAGTCGCCGACTTGCCGATTTGTATGTCTCCCGTCGGGGATCCGGGAGTCGGCGATTGCGAGGCGGTCATTAATAAGTCCTGAATGTGGTAGTTAACTCACGATGGTTTGGATGCGAGATGAAGACGTTTGTGTACTAATGAACGCCAGCGTCAATATGTAAACACACATTAATCAAAACAAAATAATGGTACACATTTAAAAACAATTTGCTCTCGTAATAACAAATTTGAGGCCTATATGGAATATGCATGTAACTTTGTCGCAACATTTGTTTTCAATACCGGTCCGAGGTGTATTGGTGTTAGAATTTTGGTAGATAGGTAAGTTCTCGAGTTGAGTCGGTTGTCAGGCCCTGATGAATGCTCTTTGCCACATTTACATTGTCATAATCTGGTGCATTGCGTGTTAACTGCAAACCATATTCCTTATTCTACAGCCGCTTTTCCTTCAGGTCATCATGGATAATCAACGATGACCTACTTTTCTAGAGAATCTAATATATTCTAACAATTGCTTCTAAAAATAAAATATGTCATTACTCTTGCTTATAAAAGTAGGTAATTTACTTAATCTAGATCTTAAAGAATAATCATCTAAAAAAGTTGAGGTGAGAATTTATTTACCACATAAAAATATAGCGTTCGTTAAATTTTCAAGTAATTCCTGTTCTGCTGATTTCCACAATAGGTGAAAAGGTACGCTCTTAAATAGCGCAGTAGCCAGTCCATGGAACTGGTCAAAGCGCTTTACACTTCACCCCTGGCAGATCTGTTCATTCCAACGCCATCTCAACTGTTCTGGGAAGCATTCAGCCACGATGTTATTACTGCGCGAAGACTATTCGTTCATATACCCACGTCTATATGTTGCCAGGTACTCGTTTATACAGCTGAGTGAACTATGGCAACGTGGGGTGAAAGAAATTGTTAAAGCTTCGAAACGGCAGCAAGACGATTCCAACCCGGGTTCTCTCGATTGCGAGCCCGATGTTCTAACCGTTACGCTACGGCGCCGGACACATGTAATAGGTGCACATCGTGGGGATGACTCCATTGATTCACGTGACCTATACTTTGGGAATTCCTAACAGCTATTTGTGCAGAACATTTACATGGCTCAGTAATCTAGTGCCTTGCCCGGTTGCCACTAGGTGCACATGTTTGATGACTGACCTTATTATCATCTTGTACTTAGTAACCACGAATGTTTGATAACAACAGTAGTATGTTATAATGAAGTCCTGTGTAGCGTTGTTTAAATCCTTTAGTCCGGCGAAAGCTCTTTACAAAACAGTTTTTTGGTAAATAAATGTATATCCACAATTAATTTGTGCACGCAGTTTTACAGAGGTAAATCTTCAGCGGTGTATTGATAGATCCAATAGTGTTACACCATCTGACAGACTGAGGAGGACTTTTTCAGATTACGGGAGCCGCTTTAGACAAATCACGGTCTCCGACAACGCTGTTATGGATCAACTGTTTTTTCCCCATAAGGGGCTATCAGGAATTGTGGGGATTCTGACACCTTTCTTACGACTCACGCAATGCGATACATAAAATTAATTATCCTATAGCAAGCGTCTGTAAATCATTCTTTGATACGACACACGCAAACGGCTGTCTTGGCAATTCGGTTGACGTCAGGTTTTGTGTAAGATTGCTTTTTACAGTTGACGTATATACATATATATATATATATATATATATATATATATATATATATATATATATATATATATATATATATATATATATATATATTTAATTTGATACCTAAGGAACTAGTATATATATATAATATATATATATATATTGTAATTTGATACCTAAGGAACTAGTATATATATAATATATATATATATATATATATATATATTTATATATATATATATATATATATATATATATATATATATATATATATATATATATATATATATATATATATATATATATATATATATATACTAGTTCCATAGGTATCAAATTAAATAATCAGGAGCACGGATGTATCTCCTCTCATGCAATACGAAATGTTAGAAACATTAAAGTCTCAAAGGGTCCATTTTATGCACTCTTTTGTAACTTTGTGTATAGAAAATATGGCACTGCTTAAAAAGAAAGAGACTATTTGAAAAGTAATGAGATAAAGGAGATATGAAAATAATTGGCAGAAAAGAAGGAGATCCCCTTTCCAAAGCAGGAGACACATCTGCCGATGATCGTGAGTATATTTGACGGGAATCATGGATCACGCACTTTCAAAATATTCATAGTTCAGTAATAGTTATTCACGTTCTCCTAAAATGTCTCTCTTGTAAAATCGTGCCATAATAACGTGTGATGGAAACGAAACTTAACTTATGTTGATTGTGTTCAGCAATGTAATTCTAATGCATCAAATACAGTTAGTTATAACGCCCATGATATACTGAGGACAACATGAATTTGACATTTACAAATTATTTTATTCTACTAAATGCATCTACAACACATCACCATTAGCAAATAACGAATAAAACTTACATGTGCAGACTAAAATAAAATGTGTGAAATATATTTGAATACACTTAAACACAATATACAAACATATGGTACATAGTACTGTCTGTATAGAGCACAACTTTTCATCTCAGTACAAGTTAGTACAGCAGAAAGGAACACGCGTAGAACAGCTTCCGGGTTAATACAAACACTTAATACAAACACATGCCATTCGACCAGACAGCCCTGCTGCAAATATTGTTTTGTTTTTACAAACTGAAAAACACTGACACAGAGAAAAGTTGGTAGGTATATTTTCAGTTTCCGTAACCAACACTTATTATAAGTATCTTTGGATCTGGATCTAAGTAATATTTTAACATGGCATTACTGCGGTATCTACTGTATAAATGAAGTAGTGCTTAATTGATAAGTTACTTAATTTGTAAATCAAGTGTTGCATTCGTGTTAAATGCACACTATATGCCACATACATGTGACAATTAAAGTGTACAATTGAATAAGCATATAAGGATATAACAGGGAAGTGAATGAATGCCATAAAAAGTAAACACACACACTACACACTGTAATAATATGTATATGCACATATCCCAACACAACAATAAATCAAACAAGCGTAAAAGTGCACACATGAAACATATTGGATCATGTAACGTTCAACCTTCTTAAAACAAATGACCTATCTGGGATCATACTTCCAATAGTGGCACCACTTGCCATATCACCATGCGATGGTGACGTGGTTGTCTACGTAATTAGATATTCGCAACCCACTTGACTATATTATCTAATTACGTAGAAATCATGCCATCGCGGCGACGCCTCGCCTCACGTAGCCGCCACTGATCTCTATATGAGATCAGTGTTAGACCCTGCACTATACGGAACCACTAGCACTACTAACGGTTCAAGCAGAACTAGTTGCAGTAACCTCGATTTCATTTTGCGTTTAATCAGTAGGAAGTTCTTGACGAAAGTCCTTTCTATCTTAAAGAGAGGCGCCATCTGGTGACTATTTTCTCACGGCAGTCCCATCATTCGGCAGCGCCCGCTGTGACAGTTGTCTTTGAACCAATGGTAGGAGCGACCGCCAACCCCAACAAAGTCACCCACTCTAGATCTGGACACCGGGTGACTTTCGCGCGTCTTCCAACGTGGGCTCATGTGTTTGGCGTCAGTAACCACCGTCTGACTGCTTACTCCGTAGTCTTTGCCCTGTAAACGTAAATAAGCATATTACATAAGCAAATTATTGCAAAGCCACAGTTATGAATGAAATGATTACATACAACGTACGATGTATTTGTATTATCCAATCCTTGTATGTGCAACACATTGCTAGAAGTTTTACATTCGAACTAAATACATACAACACATTGCTAGAAGTTTTACATTCGAACTAAATACAGTAGTGTTTTTTCTACCGGATGTAAAAAGACACATGAACAACTTTATTTTTCAAATGTCAGTAGACTTGTTCGTAAGACGGTCAACGTGTCATATTATTGTAAAACGATGTTCTTCTTCTATCCTCTTGCGCCAAGGGCATCGCGCAAGGCAGAAACCATTGCAGGCCACCTTCCTATATTCTGGGCTACAACAGCCATATTGCCTAGTGTTTCGTTGTTACGGCCTTCCACGTTTCTTTATCACAAGGATTCTAACTTAGGTGCTACACGAGATGGTCTTTCTTGTATCATTCTCAGCAAATGACCCAAGTGTGTCCATCTGTTCTGTCAAGACAATGTTATATATTTGTAAGACGGTGCCTCTATTTGTCTCCCTGTGCCAACTATAGCCGTCAACATCAGCTTTGCTGTGGTGCAGCTTTGTCAGTAGGAGAGCATTCCGTCGTTGTCCACCAGCAACAATCGTGCAGTGCGAAGATGTGTTAATCATTAACGGCTGAAGATGTCATTATCAGTTGCTTAATGAGTTAACCTGTTGTTTTCTATTTGTGTTGTTATTGTGACTACGGGTATAATAAAACGCTCTCTATAAAGAGTGAAGTGATGGTTAAATTGAAGCAGCGCAAACAGGTGTTCTCTGCAATAACCAGTCATCAATCAGTCGTATGCACTGCCTCGTTCAACCCAATATCTATGTTTTTTAACACCTTAGACGTATTAGCATCTTATGTACGAACACCTTAGACGCACCATGACATGTTTATCACTTCGTTGTCTATGGAGGCTGCTGTCAATACGGGCGGTGCCTCTGGCGACGAATATTTCGTAATACACCGCAGTTATTGTAGGAAATATGTATTCGATTATTGTTTGGAATGTCATATAGGGCAAACAGTTGTCAAAATAACGCGAATCAAATCCAGAACTTGTGGTAGCATTTAATTTGCAAACTAGAGGTAATTAATTTCTTATGTTTTAGACAGTTCTCTCTTTAACGCTATGCCATTTTGTCCGATGTGTCTGAGTGGCACTGTTATTATATTACTTCTCATGAAAAGTGTCCTTTTAATGGCATAAAAAAATCGATCTTTAATAACATTTCTGCGCTATAACATGTTTTACATTAATTAATCGACAACATTTTCATATATTACATTCCACGGAGGTTTTACATAGCGACTTATTTGTTTCGCGCAGCATGCGTTACACTGAATATAACGTTGTTACCTTGTGAATGAGGAATCTCCTGCCGTCGGCCGTGTTGACGACCACCCCTGAGTGGCGCAGTGATCCGATCATGAAAGGGAATCCTTTCAATGGCCGCTCAACGTGTGTAACTGATCGGACGGGTTGGTTGTACAATTTGGTGAGTTCACTCTTCCGACCAATGTCGTAGTTGTGATGCTGGGTCCGATGTCTAGAAGCAACAACACCAACACAGCTTATGTCAGTCATAGCATGTATGTATTGCTACCGCATTTAAGTAAATAGTGATTACGACTACACCTGCAATTGTAGCGAAACGCCGCCATTATGACCACGTGTAGATGATCCCAAATAGAAGTGGGTTCTCATGGTATATCACATAGTTAACGAGACCCCTAAACCGTACGTGGACAGTTCGTTGTCAACATCAATTCGCGTAACTCTCACGGAGCAATAAACAATGTAAAATAATGAACTAGTATGAATACTTTTATTTTAAGATGGCGAACTCAGACGTCCCCTATATCCACTGTTGTCGCAAAGTAGAAACTACGGGTATCCCAAAAGAAATGCGTCAATAATATAATGTTCTCTATGATTCGTTTCGAACACATTATGTATACTGTAAGCGGCTTCATACCAATAACGTTTTACGATACTGAAATTGGTCTACTTTATGACCCTGATATTCTACCAAGTTGCATGACCATACCGGATTAGCCACGCCTGTGATGGCGCTAGCAGCAGAACCGCTGCGACTATCGTCAGAAGTTTCCACGAGAAAACCATCGCTGTCCTTCTGCCACCGATTGTTGTGAAGATGTTCTTGTTGAGCTACGTCGATGTACATCGTTGACGGCAACGTCCCGTGTACTTATATACAAGTCATTGAGGAAGTGACACGAATGTGAAGCAACTTGTATTGTTGTCATCTATAATTATCGGTTGTTTGTCGTCGAGGAAGTGAACCTAATACCTGTTCGTTTGTTTTAGTACCAATTTTGAAAATGTGTGGATCACGATTGAGGAAGTGTAACGAATACGTGTGCTTTTGTTTTATTAGCACTGTCTACTTCGCGTTAATCGACGTTAAGGAAGTGTAACTAATACGTGTGCTTTGTTTTATTAGCACTGTCTACTTCGCGTTAATCGACGTTAAGGAAGTGTAACTAATACGTGTGCTTTTGTTTTATTACCGCTTTTAACAATGCGTTAATAACTATTAAGGAAGTGTAACTAATACGTGTGCCTTCGTTTTTATTAACATTTGTGATTACGCGTAACTATTTCCTTTTGTGCGGAGACAGGAAAGAGAGATGTTTGCGTGTGTCAAACCTAATTTCATGTAAAATCGTTTTGTAAAGTCATGTATTGTTTCAAACAACGCCAACCCATTGCATCGATCCAAAACAAATAATATGTTCAATCACGTATTGGTTATTAATTTTAACCAGTAGTTATTTCGTAATTTTTTTTTTATTATGTTCAATCATTAAAATACCTCAACTTGTGGTGAGAGCAATACAGAATTCCAGGTAATGTTTCTGCCGACGATGGTACGGAGATCGGTGCTGATATTGGTGCCATTGTTGTACGACAGTTGTTGTTGTTCCTGCTGCTGCTGCTGCTGCTGCTGCTGCTGCTGCTGCTGCTGTTGCTGCTGCTGCTGCTGCTGCTGCTGATTATTATTATTAATATTATTATTATGACGTTGACGATGATGACTACGATGACGACAATGGTGAAATGCTTCCTACAATTAGTGTGTCTTAATAATTAATATTTAATTATTACTTAAATTAATTCCAATTCAACTACGATAATGACTAAAATGGGTAATAACAATCGTTGTCTCTTATTTTAACAATGATTGTCTAACTGATACCTATATGACCCAAAGCATGCCAACCGAGCGCGATTTATAAACACATTATAAAGGAACTTGATACGCCGTTTAGCACAGACGAGACACGGCAACTTGCCCATTAAACACGGTGATACTACCGGGTTACTGCTTTTGCTTAGGAACACTTTTATGTATGTCCAGGAAGTAAGCAAACGTTAGCTCCTTCTTTCACCATCCACGTCTGTTGCGCAATGCTTGTGTGTGGGAACCATCTTTCGACCGTAACAGATGGAAACTTTATGCGCGTAGTTGACACTGGTTGTCGGTGGAAGAAATTTAAGAATCCGCCTCTTGTGTTTCATTTCTCTAAGCTTGAACTACCTGAATCATGCATGGGGTAAATAGTCTACTATGCTAACTAGTTAAGTTAATTTAATTTTTGATTATTTCCGATTAAGTTAACTTAACTTGTATTTTGAACGTTAACTAGTTACGTTAGGTTGATTTATGAAGTTAACTAGATAAGCTAATGATTAAGTTGACGCAACACAGATATATTATTAATATCGTGTGAAATAACGATGTGCAGCCGGCAACTATTTTACAGGCGATGAGAGGGTAAAATAGTTGACTGGCTTATAAACTCAAAGGTTACCCACTGAGCCAATTGTACTTTTGCTGTATGCATGTGGATGACATTAATTTAGTTACTTTCTAAAAAAATAACTTTTGCAAGTTAATGACTAAGTTAAGTCAACCGCCTCATGCCTGACCTGAATGAGTCATAAAGCAAAGTTTCTCGTTATGTGAGTATGTGCAGAACGTTTGCAAAATGTGGTAGTTTGCAGATCTACGCTCACGACGTACCTGACGTGTTACTTTGTCGTCACCACTCGGGCGTCTGCTGGATAGATATCTACGTCCAATTAATGACGTCATAAACGCCGAGATCGGAGTATAAATTATGGAATAATACAACGTTTGTTGATTTCACGAGAGTGTTACCAGCCAGATAACTTCACGAGTGTCGGAGGCATGAGTGATTTTATGTCCTTCTTCTTCTTCCAAAATTAGGGCTAGCCTCAACATACTGAGGATACAGACAGACCAATGGGCGAACAAATATAACAGCTTATATACAATAAAACAAATATGCTGCTAAAGGTTTGTCTGAATGTTACTCTTAAATGCATCCAGACTGTTTAGACTAAAAGTAGGTTGGTTCATTAAAGTGTCATCTGCAAATAACATAATTGTAGATGCTATATTTTTAGGGATATAATTTATGTAAAATATAAATAAACAGGGACCAAGTACAGAACCTTGAGGTACCCCTGATGTTACTGGGACCTCGGAAGATGTTTCACCTCTACCATTACTCTTTGGGATCTATTTGATCAAAAAAATTGTGTTACCCTGAATGCCATAGTGATGGAATTTGTAAATCAATATGTTATGACTGACTTTACCAAATGTTTTTGAGAAATACATCACTCTAACAACAATTTGTATACCATACTGCATATAGATGTCACGAATTGGCTGGATTTCCGCTCACTGGATTGGCTCGGGTCTAGTTGGGATGCCCCATTTCCATAATTCAACACTCGTGAATGGTGGTTGCAAAAATGAACAAGACAACAAAGACAAACGGAAGAAAAATATTTAATATAGCCAATCACCGTCTATTCAACTAAGAAACCACTCCTTAAATATTAGCGTAAACAACATAAAACACCCCTAAATCGGGTAATACTCCGATCATTGCCTACTTAATATGCATAATTCTCTAAACAAACCCACGCCGTAGATACGTACACGGGCTGCTTGAGCAAACATGTTACATAATACTGGTCGGCTCTAATAAAGGTCGATATTATTCTGAAAAAAAAATTGCAGAACTGCTACATTACTCCCCGCTAAGAATATATTTCTGAGCTTCGCAGCAAAAAGTTGTTTACACTTATAACATCATAATTATTTCCACTAATTACACAATGCCAGTCTGCATGCAATATGGCGTTCAACAACTCAAATTAGTAAGTAATTCTCGGTATACTTTATACCACAACAAAATAACACTACTGTGTTCAACTACATTGACAACACCTGCATCTATTCCATGCGGCTCAAGTAGTCTGCTCCTACGTTAGTAGTTACTGGAGGTTTTTGGCACCCCCCAGTGAGGAGGATACGCTTGAATGACATCAAAGGAAAATACCCCTAATATCGCCACCCACCGCTTCTGCGCGCGCAGCCAATCAGAGCGCCCCCTGACGGTTGTAGCCGAGCGCAGTGCCTTGTGGGTAACCCAAGCGCCCCATAGGGACTGGAGGAGGAACGAAAGATAACCAGGAGTCATCGATAGTGGACATAGGAACAAAGAAAATATACGTACTATCACCCACCCACCCACTCACCCACCCACGTCAACACGTGACCTTGACCTTGACCCGAACGGAGTGACCAGTCCGAGTGGCGAGCTAATACTAACTGGACGCCCGAACGATTGGAGTTAACTGTAACTCCTACAGTTTACCCATAATTCCTACAATTTACCCATAATTCCCCTATTCAATAAGAGTACAAGCAAATGTTATTAAATATTTGAAAATAATGACACAATATTGTCCACAAACGTTAGACAGAGGACTCTAAAGTATATTGTCATACCGACGTACAGCTGACGAAAGCTATAAACGTGTCAGGACATGCTGCTGACGTAATCCGCATACAGAACAATACCAAATAAGGACGAAACCGATCGACTGGTAGTTGTTATCGCTAGGCAAGCCGCTGCATATGGAACTTGGACCCGACGAACACTCAGCGAGACATGTATACACGGGAACGATAGAACAGTAGGTAAAGTGAACATTTATTAAAATGTAGAGCTATGTAGAGCTATGTAGAGCTATGTAGAGCTATGTACAATATCGTTAGACAGATGACTCTAAAGTTTCTTGCCATACGCGTATTTTCGTTATATGTCAATATTGTTAAATAGTGCGTTCTTACACTTTACCCATACCTCCTACAGTTTACCCATAATTCCTATAATTTACCCATAATTCTCCTATTGAATAAGAGTACAAGGACATTTTATTAAATATTTGAAAATAATGACACAATATCGTCCACAAACGTTAGACAGAGGACTCTAAAGTCTCTTGCCATACGCATATTTTCGTTATATGTCAATATTTTTAAATAGTGCGCTCTTACACTTTACCCATAACTGCTACAGTTTATCCATAATTCCTAAAATTTACCCATAATTCCTACAATTTACCCATAATTCCTACAATTTACCCAGCACACATATGTAGTGAAGTGTGTTTGTTCGTTCACCTAGCTATAAAAAGAACGGGACTTTAGTTTCATACAACTAGAATATATATATATATATATATATATATATATATATATATATATATATATATATATATATATATATATATATATATATATACAGCTATATATTCTAGCTGTGTACTGTGGGTACAGTGACTATGTATTCTAGCTCTGTACTGTGGATACAGTGACTACGAATTGTAGCTGAGTACTATGTACTGTGGGTATAGTGACTATGAATTCTAGCTGTGTATTGTTGGTGCAGTGAATATATATTCTATCAGTGTACTGTAGATACAGTGGCTATGTACTGTAGCTGTGTACTGTATATACAGTGAATATATATATATATATATATATATATATATATATATATATATATATATATATATATATATATATATATATATATATATATATATATTACAGCTGTGTTCTGTGGGTACAGTAACTATGTATTCTAGCTGTGCACTGTGGGTACAGTGTCTATGTATTCTAGCTGTGTACTGTGTGTACAGTGACTATGTACTGTAGCTGTGTACTGTGGTTAGAGTAACTATGTATTCTAGCAGTGTACTCTGGGTACAGTGAATTTATATTCTATATGTGCACTGTGGGTAAAGTGACTATGTAATCTAGCTGTGTACTATGGGTACAGTGACTGTGTATTCTAGTTGTGTACTCTGGGTACAGTATGTATATATATGTATTCTAGCTGCATACAGTGGGTACAGTGACTACGTATTCTAGTTGTGTACTTTGGGTAAAGTGACTATGTAATTTCGCTGTGTACTCTGGATACAGTGACTATGTATTCTAGCTGTGTACTGTGGGTACAGTGTATATGTATTCTAGCTGTGTACTGTGGGACAGTGACTATGTATTCTAGCTCTGTACTGTGGGTACAGTGAATATATATATATATATATATATATATATATATATATATATATATATATATATATATATATATATATATATATATTCTAGTTGTATGAAACTAAAGTCCCGTTCTTTTTATAGCTAGGTGAACGAACAAACACACTTCACTACATATGTGTGCTGGGTAAATTGTAGGAATTATGGGTAAATTGTAGGAATTATGGGTAAATTGTAGGAATTATGGATAAACTGTAGCAGTTATGGGTAAAGTGTAAGAGCGCACTATTTAAAAATATTGACATATAACGAAAATATGCGTATGGCAAGAGACTTTAGAGTCCTCTGTCTAACGTTTGTGGACGATATTGTGTCATTATTTTCAAATATTTAATAAAATGTCCTTGTACTCTTATTCAATAGGAGAATTATGGGTAAATTATAGGAATTATGGGTAAACTGTAGGAGGTATGGGTAAAGTGTAAGATCGCACTATTTAACAATATTGACATATAACGAAAATACGCGTATGGCAAGAAACTTTAGAGTCCTCTGTCTAACGTTTGTGGACGATATTGTACATAGCTCTACATAGCTCTACATAGCTCTACATAGCTCTACTTTTTAGTAAATGTTCACTTTACCTACTGTTCTATCGTTCCCGTGTATACATGTCTCGCTGAGTGTTCGTCGGGTCCAAGTTCCATATGCAGCGGCTTGCCTAGCGATAACAACTACCAGTCGATCGGTTTCGTCCTTATTTGGTATTGTTCTGTATGCGGATTACGTCAGCAGCATGTCCTGACACGTTTATAGCTTTCGTCAGCTGTACGTCGGTATGACAATATACTTTGCCTGTTGCAAACCTCCTCCAACCCACCAAACGCCATTCACGGCATCTAAATAGCAAAGCCTTCAACACTATACACGCGAGCAAAAACTGTTACAAATTTTCTTTTTTTCCCCGAACAATAAAAGATTGGAATTCATTACCAGACGCAATAGTCAACATCACAGAACCACAGCAATTTAAGCAAGCACTCACACACCTAGCCCCAAACAAACATGACTAAATAGCATTCACACCCAACCCTGACCGTTTGACTCCATAGGAGTGTTGGCCAGTAACAATACAAGACAAGACTTCAGAGTCCTCTGTCTAACGTTTGTGGACAATATTGTGTCATTATTTTCAAATATTTAATAACATTTGCTTGTACTCTTATTGAATAGGGGAATTATGGGTAAATTGTAGGAATTATGGGTAAACTGTAGGAGTTACAGTTAACTCCAGTCGTTCGGGCGACCAGTTAGTATTAGCTCGACACTCGGACTGGTCACTCCGTTCGGGTCAAGGTCAAGGTCACGTGTTGACGTGGGTGGGTGGGTGGGTGGGTGGGTGATATTACGTATATTTTCTTTGTTCCTATGTCCACTATCGATGACTCCTGGTTATCTTTCGTTCCTCCTCCAGTCCCTAGGGGGCGCTTGGGTTACCCACAAGGCACTGCGCTCGGCTACAACCGTCAGGGGGCGCTCTGATTGGCTGCGCGCGCAGAAGCGGTGGGTGGCGATATTAGGGGTATTTTCCTTTGATGTCATTCATGCGTATCCTCCTCACTGGGGGGTGCCAAAAACCTCCACTAACTACTTACGTTATCAGTCCCGGTGATGGACTCTATCCGGACACGATACGGTTGGACGTTCAAAGCCCACCGCATTACGCGGTCGTTTGTCAATTTCGCTGTGTTTGGAAATGTGAGGGATCGTTGATCACATTGTATTACAAAGCTTTGGTTATACAAGTACAGGTTAACTTTCTGGAGGCCCCACACAATTCCCATACATTATCTCTATACTACGGAGTTTCTTCTTTGCGTGTGGGAGAACTTCTTGCAAGCCAAAGTTAAGAGAAACAACGTCCTGCTCCTTTCGTGGAGCAATATTTTCCAAGTCCAGTATCAGACGCATATGTGCGTGAGATAAACAGCTTTTTCATGTCGGGCAACTTAAGTATGGGTGTGTTACATAGGCCCTACTTTAGTTAGTTGAATGAATTGGTCGCTTCTCACTCCAACTCTTGTTCACTTCCTCCCTCCAACTCTTGTTCACTTCCTCACTCCAACTCTTGTTCACTTCCTCACTCCATCTCCCCCCCCCCTTCATCTACTGCTATTACGAAGAGGATGGGATGAATGACGACCGCACAGGGAGTGTCACCTACTGCTATTACGAAGAGGATGGGATGAATGACGACCCCACAGGGAGTGTCACCTACTGCTATTACGAAGAGGATGGGATGAATGACGACCGCACAGGGAGTGACATCTACTGCTATTACGAAGAGGATGAGATGAATGACGACCGCACAGGGAGTGTCATCTACTGCTATTACGAAGAGGATGTGATGAATGACGACCGCACAGGGAGTGTCATCTAGTGCTATTACGAAGAGGATGGGATGAATGACGACCGCACAGGGAGTGTCACCTACTGCTATTACGAAGAGGATGGGATGAATGACGACCGCACAGGGAGTGTCAACTACAGGTATTACGCAGAGGATGGGATGAATGACGACCGCACAGGGAGTGTAACCTACTGCTATTACGAAGAGGATGGGATGAATGACGACCGCACAGGGAGTGTCACCTACTGCTACTATGAAGAGGATGGGAAGAATGACGACCGCACAGGGAGTGTCACCTACTGCTATTACAAAGAGGATGGAATGAATGACGACCGCACAGGGAGTGTCACCTACTGCTATTACGAAGAGGATGGGATGAATGACGACCGCACAGGGAGTGTCACCTACTGCTATTACGAAGAGGATGGGATGAATGACGACCGCACAGGGAGTGTCACCTTCTGCTACCTACTTACGAAGAGGATGGGATGAATGACGACCGCACAGGGAATGTCACCTACTGCTATTACGAAGAGGATGGGATGAATGACGACCGCACAGGGAGTGACATCTACTGCTATTACGAAGAGGATGGGATGAATGATGACCGCACAGGGAGTTTCATCTACTGCTATTATGAAGAGGATGGGATGAACGACGACCGCACAGGGAGTGTCACCTACTGCTATTACGAAGAGGATGGGATGAATGACGACCGCACAGGGAGTGTCACCTACTGCTATTACGAAGAGGATGGGATGAATGACGACCGCACAGGGAGTGTCACCTACTGCTATTACGAAGAGGATGGGATGAATGACGACCGCACAGGGAGTGTCACCTACTGCTATTACGAAGAGGATGGGATGAATGACGACCGCACAGGGAGTGTCACCTACAGGTATTACGCAGAGGATGGGATGAATGACGACCGCACAGGGAGTGTCACCTACTGCTATTACGAAGAGGATGGGATGAATGAAGACCGCACAGGGAGTGTCACCTACTGCTTTTACGAAGAGGATGGGAAGAATGACGACCGCACAGGGAGTGTCACCTACTGCTATTACAAAGAGGATGGAATGAATGACGACCGCACAGGGAGTGTCACCTACTGCTATTACGAAGAGGATGGGATGAATGACGACCGCACAGGGAGTGTCACCTACTGCTATTACGAAGAGGATGGGATGAATGACGACCGCACAGGGAGTGTCACCTTCTGCTACCTACTTACGAAGAGGATGGGATGAATGAAGACCGCACAGGGAATGTCACCTACTGCTATTACGAAGAGGATGGGATGAATGACGACCGCACAGGGAGTGTCATCTACTGCTATTACGAAGAGGATGTGATGAATGACGACCGCACAGGGAGTGTCATCTATTGCTATTACGAAGAGGATGGGATGAATGACGACCGCACAGGGAGTTTCATCTACTGCTATTATGAAGAGGATGGAATGAATGACGACCGCACAGGGAGTGTCACCTACTGCTATTACGAAGAGGATGGGATGAATGACGACCGCACAGGGAGTGTCACCTACTGCTATTACGAAGAGGATGGGATGAATGACGACCGCACAGGGAGTGTCACCTACTGCTATTACGAAGAGGATGGGATGAATGACGACCGCACAGGGAGTGTCACCTACTGCTATTACGAAGAGGATGGGATGAATGACGACCGCACAGGGAGTGTCACCTACAGGTATTACGCAGAGGATGGGATGAATGACGACCGCACAGGGAGTGTCACCTACTGCTATTACGAAGAGGATGGGATGAATGACGACCGCACAGGGAGTGTCACCTACTGCTATTACGAAGAGGATGGGAAGAATGACGACCGCACAGGGAGTGTCACCTACTGCTATTACGAAGAGGATGGGATGAATGACGACCGCACAGGGAGTGTCACCTACTGCTATTACGAAGAGGATAGGATGAATGACGACCGCACAGGGAGTGTCACCTACTGCTATTACGAAGAGGATGGGATGAATGACGACCGCACAGGGAGTGTCACCTTCTGCTACCTACTTACGAAGAGGATGGGATGAATGACGACCGCACAGGGAGTGTCACCTACTGCTATTACGAAGAGGATGGGATGAATGACGACCACACAGGGAGTGTCACCTACTGCTAATACGAAGAGGATGTGATGAATGACGACCGCACAGGGAGTGTCATCTACTACTATTACGAAGAGGATGGGATGAATGACGACCCCACAGGGAGTGTTACCTACTGCTATTACTAAGAGGATGGGATGAATGACGACCGCACAGGGAGTGTCACCTACTGCTAATACGAAGAGGATGGGATGAATGACGACCCCACAGGGAGTGTCACCTACTGCAATTACGAAGAGGATGGGATGAATGACGACCGCACAGGGAGTGTCACCTACTGCTATTACGAAGAGGATGGGATGAATGACGACCGCACAGGGAGTGTCACCTACTGCTATTACGAAGAGGATGGGATGAATGACGACCGCACAGGGAGTGTCACCTACTGCTATTACGAAGAGGATGGGATGAATGACGACCGCACAGGGAGTGTCACCTACTGCTAATACGAAGAGGATGGGATGAATGACGACCCCACAGGGAGTGTCACCTACTGCTATTACGAAGAGGATGGGATGAATGACGACCGCACAGGGAGTGTCATCTACTGCTATTACGAAGAGGATGAGATGAATGACGACCGCACAGGGAGTTTCATCTACTGCTATTACGAAGAGGATGGGATGAATGACGACCGCACAGGGAGTGTCACCTACTGCTATTACGAAGAGGATGGGATGAATGACGACCGCACAGGGAGTGTCACCTACAGCTATTACGAAGAGGATGTGATGAATGACGACCGCACAGGGAGTGTCATCTATTGCTATTACGAAGAGGATGGGATGAATGACGACCGCACAGGGAGTGTCACCTACTGCTAATACGAAGAGGATGGGATGAATGACGACCCCACAGGGAGTGTCACCTACTGCTATTACGAAGAGGATGGGATGAATGACAACCGCACAGGGAGTGTCATCTACTGCTATTACGAAGAGGATGGGATGAATTACGACCGCACAGGGAGTTTCATCTACTGCTATTACGAAGAGGATGGGATGAATGACGACCGCACAGGGAGTGTCACCTACTGCTATTACGAAGAGGATGGGATGAATGACGACCGCACAGGGATTGTCACCTACTGCTATTACGAAGAGGATGGGATGAATGACGACCGCACAGGGAGTGTCACCTACTGCTATTACGAAGAGGATGGGATGAATGACGACCGCACAGGGAGTGTCACCTACTGCTATTACGAAGAGGATGGGATGAATGACGACCGCACAGGGAGTGTCACCTGCTGCTATTACGAAGAGGATGGGATGAATGACGACCGCACAGGGAGTGTCACCTACTGCTATTACGAAGAAGATGGGAAGAATGACGACCGCACAGGGAGTGTCACCTACTGCTATTACGAAGAGGATGGGATAAATGACGACCGCACAGGGAGTGTCACCTACTGCTATTAAGAAGAGGATGGGATGAATGACGACCGCACAGGGAGTGTCACCTACTGCTATTACGAAGAGGATTGGATGAATGACGACCGCACAGGGAGTGTCACCTATTGCTAATACGAAGAGGATGGGATGAATGACGACCGCACAGGGAGTGTCACCTACTGCTATTACGAAGAGGATGGGATGAATGACGACCGCACAGGGAGTGTCATCTACCACTATTACGAAGAGGATGGGATGAATGATGACCCCACAGGGTTTGTTACCTACTGCTATTACGAAGAGGATGGGATGAATGACGACCGCACAGGGAGTGTCACCTACTGCTAATACGAAGAGGACGGGATGAATGACGACCCCACAGGGAGTGTCACCTACTGCTATTACGAAGAGGATGGGATGAATGACGACCGCACAGGGAGTGTCACCTACTGCTATTAAGAAGAGGATGGGATGAATGACGACCGCACAGGGAGTGTCACCTGTTGCTATTACGAAGAGGATGGGATGAATGACGACCGCACAGGGAGTGTCACCTACTGCTATTACGAAGAGGATGGGATAAATGACGACCGCACAGGGAGTGTCACCTACTGCTAATACGAAGAGGATGGGATGAACGACCCCACAGGGAGTGTCACCTACGTCTATTATGAAGAGGATGGGATGAATGACGACCGCACAGGGAGTGTCATCTACTGCTATTACGAAGAGGATGGGATGAATGACGACCGCACAGGGAGTTTCATCTACTGCTATTGCGAAGAGGATGGGATGAATGACGACCGCACAGGGAGTGTCACCTACTGCTATTACGAAGAGGATGGGAAGAATGACGACCGCACAGGGAGTGTCACCTACTGCTATTACGAAGAGGATAGGATGAATGACGACCGCACAGGGAGTGTCACCTACTGCTATTACGAAGAGGATAGGATGAATGACGACCGCACAGGGAGTGTCACCTACTGCTATTACGAAGAGGATGGGATGAATGATGACCGCACTGGGAGTGTCACCTTCTGCTACCTACTTACGAAGAGGATGGGATGAATGACGACCGCACAGGGAGTGTCACCTACTGCTATTACGAAGAGGATGGGATGAATGACGACCGCACAGGGAGTGTCACCTACTGCTATTACGAAGAGGATGGGATGAATGACGACCGCACAGGGAGTGTCATCTACTGCTATTACAAAGAGGATGGGATGAATAACGACCGCACAGGGATTGTCACCTACTGTTAATACGAAGAGGATGGGATGAATGACGACCCCACAGGGAGTGTCACCTACTGCTATTACGAAGAGGATGGGATGAATGACGACCGCACAGGGAATGTCACCTACTGCTATTACGAAGAGGATGGGATGAATGACGACCGCACAGGGAGTGTCACCTACTGCTATTACGAAGAGGATGGGATGAATGACGACCGCACAGGGAGTGTCACCTACTGCTATTACGAAGAGGATGGGATGAATGACGACCGCACAGGGAGTGTCACCTACTGCTAATACGAAGAGGATGGGATGAATGACGACCCCACAGGGAGTGTCACCTACTGCTATTACGAAGAGGATGGGATGAATGACGACCGCACAGGGAGTGTCATCTACTGCTATTACGAAGAGGATGGGATGAATGACGACCGCACAGGGAGTTTCATCTACTGCTATTACGAAGAGGATGGGATGAATGACGACCGCACAGGGAGTGTCACCTACTGCTATTACGAAGAGGATGGGATGAATGACGACCGCACAGGGATTGTCACCTACTGCTATTACGAAGAGGATGGGATGAATGACGACCGCACAGGGAGTGTCACCTACTGCTATTACGAAGAGGATGGGATGAATGACGACCGCACAGGGAGTGTCACCTACTGCTATTACGAAGAGGATGGGATGAATGACGACCGCACAGGGAGTGTCACCTACAGGTATTACGCAGAGGATGGGATGAATGACGACCGCACAGGGAGTGTCACTTACTGCTATTACGAAGAGGATGGGATGAATGACGACCGCACAGGGAGTGTCACCTACTGCTATTACGAAGAAGATGGGAAGAATGACGACCGCACAGGGAGTGTCACCTACTTCTATTACGAAGAGGATGGGATAAATGACGACCGCACAGGGAGTGTCACCTACTGCTATTACGAAGAGGATGGGATGAATGACGACCGCACAGGGAGTGTCACCTACTGCTATTACGAAGAGGATGGGATGAATGACGACCGCACAGGGAGTGTCACCTATTGCTAATACGAAGAGGATGGGATGAATGACGACCCCACAGGGAGTGTCACCTACTGCTATTACGAAGAGGATGGGATGAATGACGACCGCACAGGGAGTGTCACCTACTGCTATTACGAAGAGGATGGGATGAATGACGACCGCACAGGGAGTGTCATCTACCACTATTACGAAGAGGATGGGATGAATGACGACCCCACAGGGTTTGTTACTTACTGCTATTACGAAGAGGATGGGATGAATGACGACCGCACAGGGAGTGTCACCTACTGCTAATACGAAGAGGATGGGATGAATGACGACCCCACAGGGAGTGTCACCTACTGCTATTACGAAGAGGATGGGATGAATGACGACCGCACAGGGAGTGTCACCTACTGCTATTACGAAGAGGATGGGATGAATGACGACCGCACAGGGAGTGTCACCTGCTGCTATTACGAAGAGGATGGGATGAATGACGACCGCACAGGGAGTGTCACCTACTGCTAATACGAAGAGGATGGGATGAATGACGACCCCACAGGGAGTGTCACCTACTGCTATTACGAAGAGGATGGGATGAATGACGACCGCACAGGGAGTGTCATCTACTGCTATTACGAAGAGGATGGGATGAATGACGACCGCACAGGGAGTTTCATCTACTGCTATTGCGAAGAGGATGGGATGAATGACGACCGCACAGGGAGTGTCACCTACTGCTATTACGAAGAGGATGGGAAGAATGACGACCGCACAGGGAGTGTCACCTACTGCTATTACGAAGAGGATAGGATGAATGACGACCGCACAGGGAGTGTCACCTACTGCTATTACGAAGAGGATAGGATGAATGACGACCGCACAGGGAGTGTCACCTACTGCTATTACGAAGAGGATGGGATGAATGATGACCGCACTGGGAGTGTCACCTTCTGCTACCTACTTACGAAGAGGATGGGATGAATGACGACCGCACAGGGAGTGTCACCTACTGCTATTACGAAGAGGATGGGATGAATGACGACCGCACAGGGAGTGTCACCTACTGCTATTACGAAGAGGATGGGATGAATGACGACCGCACAGGGAGTGTCACCTACTGCTAATACGAAGAGGATGGGATGAATGACGACCCCACAGGGAGTGTCACCTACTGCTATTACGAAGAGGATGGGATGATTGACGACCGCACAGGGAGTGTCATCTACTGCTATTACGAAGAGGATGGGATGAATGACGACCGCACAGGGAGTTTCATCTACTGCTATTACGAAGAGGATGGGATGAATGACGACCGCACAGGGAGTGTCACCTACTGCTATTACGAAGAGGATGGGATGAATGACGACCGCACAGGGATTGTCACCTACTGCTATTACGAAGAGGATGGGATGAATGACGACCGCACAGGGAGTGTCACCTACTGCTATTACGAAGAGGATGGGATGAATGACGACCGCACAGGGAGTGTCACCTTCTGCTACCTACTTACGAAGAGGATGGGATGAATGACGACCGCACAGGGAATGTCACCTACTGCTATTACGAAGAGGATGGGATGAATGACGACCGCACAGGGAGTGACATCTACTGCTATTACGAAGAGGATGGGATGAATGATGACCGCACAGGGAGTGTCATCTACTGCTATTACGAAGAGGATGTGATGAATGACGACCGCACAGGGAGTGTCATCTATTGCTATTACGAAGAGGATGGGATGAATGACGACCGCACAGGGAGTGTCACCTACTGCTATTACGAAGAGGATGGAATGAATGACGACCGCACAGGGAGTGTCACCTACTGCTATTACGAAGAGGATGGGATGAATGACGACGGCACAGGGAGTGTCATCTACTACTATTACGAAGAGGATGGGATGACTGACGACCCCACAGGGTTTGTTACCTACTGCTATTACGAAGAGGATGGGATGAATGACGACCGCACAGGGAGTGTCACCTACTGCTAATACGAAGAGGATGGGATGAATGACGACCCCACAGGGAGTGTCACCTACTGCTATTACGAAGAGGATGAGATGCATGACGACCGCACAGGGAGTGTCACCTACTGCTATTACGAAGAGGATGGGATGAATGACGACCGCACAGGGAGTGTCACCTGCTGCTATTACGAAGAGGATGGGATGAATGACGACCGCACAGGGAGTGTCACCTACTGCTATTACGAAGAGGATGGGATGAATGACGACCGCACAGGGAGTGTCACCTACTGCTAATACGAAGAGGATGGGATGAATGACGACCCCACAGGGAGTGTCACCTACTGCTATTACGAAGAGGATGGGATGAATGACGACCGCACAGGGAGTGTCATCTACTGCTATTACGAAGAGGATGGGATGAATGACGACCGCACAGGGAGTTTCATCTACTGCTATTGCGAAGAGGATGGGATGAATGACGACCGCACAGGGAGTGTCACCTACTGCTATTACGAAGAGGATGGGATGAATGACGACCGCACAGGGAGTGTCACCTACTGCTATTACGAAGAGGATGGGATGAATGACGACCGCACAGGGAGTGTCACCTACTGCTATTACGAAGAGGATGGGATGAATGACGACCGCACAGGGAGTGTCACCTACTGCTATTACGAAGAAGATGGGAAGAATGACGACCGCACAGGGAGTGTCACCTTCTGCTATTACGAAGAGGATGGGATGAATGACGACCGCACAGGGAGTGTCACCTACATCTATTACGAAGAGGATGGGATGAATGACGACCGGACAGGGAGTGTCACCTACTGCTATTACGAAGAGGATGGGATGAATGACGACCGCATAGGGAGTGTCACCTACTGCTATTACGAAGAGGATGGGATGAATGACGACCGCACAGGGAGTGTCACCTACTGCTATTAAGAAGAGGATGGGATGAATGACGACCGCACAGGGAGTGTCACCTACAGGTATTACGCAGAGGATGGGATGAATGACGACCGCACAGGGAGTGTCACCTTCTGCTACCTACTTACGAAGAGGATGGGATGAATGACGACCGCACAGGGAGTGTCACCTACTGCTATTACGAAGAGGATGGGATTAATGACGACCGCACAGGGAGTGACATCTACTGCTATTACCAAGAGGATGGGATGAATGACGACCGCACAGGGAGTGTCATCTACTGCTATTACGAAGAGGATGTGATGAATGACGACCGCACAGGGAGTGTCATCTACTGCTATTACGAAGAGGATGGGATCAATGACGACCGCACAGGGAGTTTCATCTACTGCTATTACGAAGAGGATGGGATGAATGACGACCGCACAGGGAGTGTCAACTACTGCTAATACGAAGAGGATGGGATGAATGACGACCCCACAGGGAGTGTCACCTACTGCTATTACGAAGAGGATGGGATGAATGACGACCGCACAGGGAGTGTCACCTACTGCTAATACGAAGAGGATGGGATGAATGACGACCCCACAGGGAGTGTCACCTACTGCTATTACGAAGAGGATGGGATGAATGACGACCGCACAGGGAGTGTCACCTATTGCTATTACGAAGAGGATGGGATGAATGACGACCGCACAGGGAGTGTCACCTACTGCTATTACGAAGAGGATGGGATGAATGACGACCGCACAGGGAGTGTCACCTACTGCTATTACGAAGAGGATGGGATGAATGACGACCGCACAGGGAGTGTCACCTACTGCTATTACGAAGAGGATGGGATGAATGACGACCGCACAGGGAGTGTCACCTACTGCTATTACGAAGAGGATGGGATGAATGACGACCGCACAGGGAGTGTCACCTACTGCTATTACGAAGAGGATGGGAAGAATGACGACCGCACAGGGAGTGTCACCTACTGCTATTACGAAGAGGATGGGATGAATGACGACCGCACAGGGAGTGTCACCTACTGCAATTACGAAGAGGATGGGATGAATGACGACCGCACAGGGAGTGTCACCTACTGCTATTACGAAGAGGATGGGATGAATGACGACCGCACAGGGAGTGTCACCTTCTGCTACCTACTTACGAAGAGGATGGGATGAATGACGACCGCACAGGGAGTGTGACCTACTGCTATTACGAAGACGATGGGATGAATGACGACCGCACAGGGAGTGTCACCTACTTCTATTACGAAGAGGATGGGATGAATGACGACCCCACAGGGAGTGTTACCTACTGCTATTACAAAGAGGATGGGATGAATGACGACCGCACAGGGAGTGTCACCTACTGCTAATACGAAGAGGATGGGATGAATGACGACCCCACAGGGAGTGTCACCTACTGCTACTACGAAGAGGATGGGATGAATGACGACCGCACAGAGAGTGTCACCTACTGCTATTACGAAGAGGATGGGATGAATGACGACCGCACATGGAGTGTCACCTACTGCTATTACGAAGAGGACGGGATGAATGACGACCGCACAGGGAGTGTCACCTTCTGCTACCTACTTAAGAAGAGGATGGGATGAATGACGACCGCACAGGGAGTGTCACCTACTGCTATTACGAAGAGGATGGGATGAATGACGACCGCACAGGAAGTGTCACCTACTGCTAATACGGAGAGGATGGGATGAATGACGACCGCACAGGGAGTGTCATCTACTACTATTACGAAGAGGATGGGATGAATGACGACCCCACAGGGAGTGTCACCTACTGCTATTACGAAGAGTATGGGATGAATGACGACCGCACAGGGAGTGTTATCTACTACTATTACGAAGAGGATGGAATGAATGACGACCCCACAGGGAGTGTCACCTACTGCTATTACGAAGAGGATGGGATGAATGACGACCGCACAGGGAGTGTCACCTACTGCTATTACGAAGAGGATGGGATGAATGACGACCGCACAGGGAGTGTCACCTACTGCTATTACGAAGAGGATGGGATGAATGACGACCGCACAGGGAGTGTCACCTACTGCTATTACGAAGAGGATGGGATGAATGACGACCGCACAGGGAGTTTCACCTACTGCTAATACGAAGAGGATGGGATGAATGACGATCGCACAGGGAGTGTCATCTACTACTATTACTAAGAGGATGGGATGAATGACGACCCCACAGGGAGTGTCACCTACTGCTATTACGAAGAGTATGGGATGAATGACGACCGCACAGGGAGTGTCACCTACTGCTAATACGAAGAGGATGGGATGAATGAAGACCGCACAGGGAGTGTCATGTACTACTATTACGAAGAGGATGGGATGAATGACGACCCCACAGGGAGGGTCACCTACTGCTATTACGAAGAGGATGGGAAGAATGACGACCGCACAGGGAGTGTCACCTACTGCTATTACGAAGAGGATGGGATGAATGACGACCGCACAGGGAGTGTCACGTACTGCAATTACGAAGAGGATGGGATGAATGACGACCGCACAGGGAGTGTCACCTACTGCTATTACGAAGAGGATGGGATGAATGACGACCGCACAGGGAGTGTCACCTTCTGCTACCTAGTTACGAAGAGGATGGGATGAATGACGACCGCACAGGGAGTGTGACCTACTGCTATTACGAAGACGATGGGTTGAATGACGACCGCACAGGGAGTGTCACCTACTTCTATTACGAAGAGGATGGGATGAATGACGACCCCACAGGGAGTGTTACCTACTGCTATTACAAAGAGGATGGGATGAATGACGACCGCACAGGGAGTGTCACCTACTGCTAATACGAAGAGGATGGGATGAATGACGACCCCACAGGGAGTGTCACCTACTGCTATTACGAAGAGGATGGGATGTATGACGACCGCACAGGGAGTGTCACCTACTGCTATTACGAAGAGGATGGGTTGAATGACGACCGCACAGGGAGTGTCACCTACTGCTATTACGAAGAGGATGGGATGAATGACGACCGCACAGGGAGTGTCACCTTCTGCTACCTACTTAAGAAGAGGATGGGATGAATGACGACCGCACAGGGAGTGTCACCTACTGCTATTACGAAGAGGATGGGATGAATGACGACCGCACAGGAAGTGTCACCTACTGCTAATACGAAGAGGATGGGATGAATGACGACCGCAAAGGGAGTGTCATCTACTACTATTACGAAGAGGATGGGATGAATGACGACCCCACAGGGAGTGTTACCTACTGCTATTACGAAGAGAATTGGATGAATTACGACCGCACAGGGAGTGTCACCTACTGGTAATACGAAGAGGATGGGATGAATGACGACCCCACAGGGAGTGTCACCTACTGCTATTACGAAGAGGATGGGATGAATGACGACCGCACAGGGAGTGTCACCTACTGCTATTACGAAGAGGATGGGATGAATGACGACCGCACAGGGAGTGTCACCTACTGCTATTACGAAGAGGATGGGATGAATGACGACCGGACAGGGAGTGTCACCTACTGCTATTACGAAGAGGATGGGATGAATGACGACCGCACAGGGAGTGTCACCTACTGCTAATACGAAGAGGATGGGATGAATGACGACCGCACAGGGAGTGTCACCTACTGCTATTACGAAGAGTATGGGATGAATGACGACCGCACAGGGAGTGTTATCTACTACTATTACGAAGAGGATGGGATGAATGACGACCGCACAGGGAGTGTCACCTACTGCTATTACGAAGAGGATGGGATGAATGACGACCGCACAGGGAGTGTCACCTTCTGCTATTACGAAGAGGATGGGATGAATGACGACCGCACAGGGAGTGTCACCTACTGCTATTACGAAGAGGATGGGATGAATGACGACCGCACAGGGAGTGTCACCTACTGCTATTACGAAGAGGATGGGATGAATGACGACCGCACAGGGAGTGTCACCTACTGCTATTACGAAGAGGATGGGATGAATGACGACCGGACAGGGAGTGTCACCTACTGCTATTAAGAAGAGGATGGGATGAATGACGACCGCACAGGGAGTGTCACCTATAGGTATTACGCAGAGGATGGGATGAATGACGACCGCACAGGGAGTGTCACCTTCTGCTACCTACTTACGAAGAGGATGGGATGAATGACGACCGCACAGGGAGTGTCACCTACTGCTATTACGAAGAGGATGGGATGAATGACGACCGCACAGGGAGTGACATCTACTGCTATTACCAAGAGGATGGGATGAATGACGACCGCACAGGGAGTGTCATCTACTGCTATTACGAAGAGGATGTGATGAATGACGACCGCACAGGGAGTGTCATCTACTGCTATTACGAAGAGGATGGGATGAATGACGACCCCACAGGGAGTGTCACCTACTGCTATTACGAAGAGGATGGGATGAATGACGACCGCACAGGGAGTGTCACCTACTGCTATTACGAAGAGGATGGGATGAATGACGACCGCACAGGGAGTGTCACCTACTGCTATTACGAAGAGGATGGGATGAATGACGACCGCACAGGGAGTGTCACCTACTGCTATTACGAAGAGGATGGGATGAATGACGACCGCACAGGGAGTGACATCTACTGCTATTACCAAGAGGATGGGATGAATGACGACCGCACAGGGAGTGTCATCTACTGCTATTACGAAGAGGATGTGATGAATGACGACCGCACCGGGAGTGTCACCTACTCCTAATACGAAGAGGATGGGATGAATGACGACCCCACAGGGAGTGTCACCTACTGCTATTACGAAGAGGATGGGATGAATGACGACCGCACAGGGAGTGTCACCTACTGCTATTACGAAGAGGATGGGATGAATGACGACCGCACAGGGAGTGTCACCTACTGCTATTACGAAGAGGATGGGATGAATGACGACCGCACAGGGAGTGTCACCTACTGCTATTACGAAGAGGATGGGATGAATGACGACCGCACAGGGAGTGTCACCTACTGCTATTACGAAGAGGATGGGATGAATGACGACCGCACAGGGAGTGTCACCTACTGCTATTACGAAGAGGATGGGATGAATGACGACCGCACAGGGAGTGTCACCTACTGCTATTACGAAGAGGATGGGATGAATGACGACCGCACAGGGAGTGTCACCTACTGCTAATACGAAGAGGATGGGATGAATGACGACCGCACAGGGAGTGTCATCTACTACTATTACTAAGAGGATGGGATGAATGACGACCCCACAGGGAGTGTCACCTACTGCTATTACGAAGAGTATGGGATGAATGACGACCGCACAGGGAGTGTCACCTACTGCTAATACGAAGAGGATGGGATGAATGACGACCGCACAGGGAGTGTCATGTACTACTATTACGAAGAGGATGGGATGAATGACGACCCCACAGGGAGTATCACCTACTGCTATTACGAAGAGGATGGGAAGAATGACGACCGCACAGGGAGTTTCACCTACTGCTATTACGAAGAGGATGGGATGAATGACGACCGCACAGGGAGTGTCACCTACTGCAATTACGAAGAGGATGGGATGAATGACGACCGCACAGGGAGTGTCACCTACTGCTATTACGAAGAGGATGGGATGAATGACGACCGCACAGGGAGTGTCACCTTCTGCTACCTACTTACGAAGAGGATGGGATGAATGACGACCGCACAGGGAGTGTGACCTACTGCTATTACGAAGACGATGGGATGAATGACGACCGCACAGGGAGTGTCACCTACTTCTATTACGAAGAGGATGGGATGAATGACGACCCCACAGGGAGTGTTACCTACTGCTATTACAAAGAGGATGGGATGAATGACGACCGCACAGGGAGTGTCACCTACTGCTAATACGAAGAGGATGGGATGAATGACGACCCCACAGGGAGTGTCACCTACTGCTATTACGAAGAGGATGGGATGAATGACGACCGCACAGGGAGTGTCACCTACTGCTATTAAGAAGAGGATTGGATGAATGACGACCGCACAGGGAGTGTCACCTACTGCTATTACGAAGAGGATGGGATGAATGACGACCGCACAGGGAGTGTCACCTTCTGCTACCTACTTAAGAAGAGGATGGGATGAATGACGACCGCACAGGGAGTGTCACCTACTGCTATTACGAAGAGGATGGGATGAATGACGACCGCACAGGAAGTGTCACCTACTGCTAATAAGGAGAGGATGGGATGAATGACGACCGCACAGGGAGTGTCATCTACTACTATTACGAAGAGGATGGGATGAATGACGACCCCACAGGGAGTGTTACCTACTGCTATTACGAAGAGAATTGGATGAATGACGACCGCACAGGGAGTGTCACCTACTGGTAATACGAAGAGGATGGGATGAATGACGACCCCACAGGGAGTGTCACCTACTGCTATTACGAAGAGGATGGGATGAATGACGACCGCACAGGGAGTG
Source organism: Lamellibrachia columna (assembly GCA_963662155.1). Classification (NCBI taxonomy): domain Eukaryota; kingdom Metazoa; phylum Annelida; class Polychaeta; order Sabellida; family Siboglinidae; genus Lamellibrachia; species Lamellibrachia columna. The sequence goes on along the minus strand of OY759266.1, from coordinate 9,263,142 downwards.
TCACCTACTGCTATTACGAAGAGGATGGGATGAATGACGACCGCACAGGGAGTGTCACCTACTGCTATTACGAAGAGGATGGGATGAATGACAACCGCACAGGGAGTGTCACTTACTGCTACTACGAAGAGGATGGGATGAATGACGACCGCACACGGAGTGTCACCTACTGCTAATACGAAGAGGATGGGATGAATGACGACCGCACAGGGAGTGTCATCTACTACTATTACGAAGAGGATGGGATGAATGACGACCCCACAGGGAGTGTCACCTACTGCTATTACGAAGAGTATGGGATGAATGACGACCGCACAGGGAGTGTTATCTACTACTATTACGAAGAGGATGGGATGAATGACGACCGCACAGGGAGTGTCACCTACTGCTATTACGAAGAGGATGGGATAAATGACGACCGCACAGGGAGTGTCACCTACTGCTATTACGAAGAGGATGGGATGAATGACGACCGCACAGGGAGTGTCACCTACTGCTATTACGAAGAGGATGGGATGAATGACGACCGCACAGGGAGTGTCACCTACTGCTAATACGAAGAGGATGGGATGAATGACGACCCCACAGGGAGTGTCACCTACTGCTATTACGAAGAGGATGGGATGAATGACGACCGCACAGGGAGTGTCACCTACTGCTAATACGGAGAGGATGGGATGAATGACGACCGCACAGGGAGTGTCATCTACTGCTATTACGAAGAGGATGGGATGAATGACGACCGCACAGGGAGTTTCATCTACTGCTATTGCGAAGAGGATGGGATGAATGACGACAGCACAGGGAGTGTCACCTACTGCTATTACGAAGAGGATGGGATGAATGACGACCGCACAGGGAGTGTCACCTACTGCTATTACGAAGAGGATGGGATGAATGACGACCGCACAGGGAGTGTCACCTACTGCTATTACGAAGAGGATGGGATGAATGACGACCGCACAGGGAGTGTCACCTACTGCTATTACGAAGAGGATGGGATGAATGACGACCGTACAGGGAGTGTCACCTACAGGTATTACGCAGAGGATGGGATGAATGACGACCGCACAGGGAGTGTCACCTACTGCTATTACGAAGAGGATGGGATGAATGACGACCGCACAGGGAGTGTCACCTACTGCTATTACGAAGAAGATGGGAAGAATGACGACCGCACAGGGAGTGTCACCTTCTGCTATTACGAAGAGGATGGGATGAATGACGACCGCACAGGGAGTGTCACCTACTGCTATTACGAAGAGGATGGGATGAATGACGACCGCACAGGGAGTGTCACCTACTACTATTACGAAGAGGATGGGATGAATGACGAACGCACAGGGAGTGTCACCTACTGCTATTACGAAGAGGATGGGATGAATGACGACCGCACAGGGAGTGTCACCTACTGCTATTAAGAAGAGGATGGGATGAATGACGACCGCACAGGGAGTGTCACCTACAGGTATTACGCAGAGGATGGGATGAATGACGACCGCACAGGGAGTGTCACCTTCTGCTACCTACTTACGAAGAGGATGGGATGAATGACGACCGCACAGGGAGTGTCACCTACTGCTATTACGAAGAGGATGGGATGAATGACGACCGCACAGGGAGTGACATCTACTGCTATTACCAAGAGGATGGGATGAATGACGACCGCACAGGGAGTGTCATCTACTGCTATTACGAAGAGGATGTGATGAATGACGACCGCACAGGGAGTGTCATCTACTGCTATTACGAAGAGGATGGGATGAATGACGACCGCACAGGGAGTTTCATCTACTGCTATTACGAAGAGGATGGGATGAATGACGACCGCACAGGGAGTGTCACCTACTGCTAATACGAAGAGGATGGGATGAATGACGACCCCACAGGGAGTGTCACCTACTGCTATTACGAAGAGGATGGGATGAATGACGACCGCACAGGGAGTGTCACCTACTGCTAATACGAAGAGGATGGGATTAATGACGACCCCACAGGGAGTGTCACCTACTGCTATTACGAAGAGGATGGGATGAATGACGACCGCACAGGGAGTGTCACCTACTGCTATTACGAAGAGGATGGGATGAATGACGACCGCACAGGGAGTGTCACCTACTGCTATTACGAAGAGGATGGGATGAATGACGACCGCACAGGGAGTGTCACCTACTGCTATTACGAAGAGGATGGGATGAATGACGACCGCACAGGGAGTTTCACCTACTGCTAATACGAAGAGGATGGGATGAATGACGATCGCACAGGGAGTGTCATCTACTACTATTACTAAGAGGATGGGATGAATGACGACCCCACAGGGAGTGTCACCTACTGCTATTACGAAGAGTATGGGATGAATGACGACCGCACAGGGAGTGTCACCTACTGCTAATACGAAGAGGATGGGATGAATGACGACCGCACAGGGAGTGTCATGTACTACTATTACGAAGAGGATGGGATGAATGACGACCCCACAGGGAGGGTCACCTACTGCTATTACGAAGAGGATGGGAAGAATGACGACCGCACAGGGAGTGTCACCTACTGCTATTACGAAGAGGATGGGATGAATGACGACCGCACAGGGAGTGTCACCTACTGCTATTACGAAGAGGATGGGATGAATGACGACCGCACAGGGAGTGTCACCTACTGCTATTACGAAGAGGATGGGATGAATGACGACCGCACAGGGAGTGTCACCTACTGCTATTAAGAAGAGGATGGGATGAATGACGACCGCACAGGGAGTGTCACCTACAGGTATTACGCAGAGGATGGGATGAATGACGACCGCACAGGGAGTGTCACCTTCTGCTACCTACTTACGAAGAGGATGGGATGAATGACGACCGCACAGGGAGTGTCACCTACTGCTATTACGAAGAGGATGGGATGAATGACGACCGCACAGGGAGTGACATCTACTGCTATTACCAAGAGGATGGGATGAATGACGACGGCACAGGGAGTGTCATCTACTGCTATTACGAAGAGGATGTGATGAATGACGACCGCACAGGGAGTGTCATCTACTGCTATTACGAAGAGGATGGGATGAATGACGACCGCACAGGGAGTTTCATCTACTGCTATTACGAAGAGGATGGAATGAATGACGACCGCACAGGGAGTGTCACCTACTGCTAATACGAAGAGGATGGGATGAATGACGACCCCACAGGGAGTGTCACCTACTGCTATTACGAAGAGGATGGGACGAATGACGACCGCACAGGGAGTGTCACCTACCGCTAATACGAAGAGGATGGGATGAATGACGACCCCACAGGGAGTGTCACCTACTGCTATTACGAAGAGGATGGGATGAATGACGACCGCACAGGGAGTGTCACCTACTGCTATTACGAAGAGGATGGGATGAATGACGACCGCACAGGGAGTGTCACCTACTGCTATTACGAAGAGGATGGGATGAATGACGACCGCACAGGGAGTGTCAACTACTGCTATTACGAAGAGGATGGGATGAATGACGACCGCACAGGGAGTTTCACCTACTGCTAATACGAAGAGGATGGGATGAATGACGATCGCACAGGGAGTGTCATCTACTACTATTACTAAGAGGATGGGATGAATGACGACCGCACAAGGAGTGTCACCTACTGCTATTACGAAGAGGATGGGATGAATGACGACCGCACAGGGAGTGTCACCTACTGCTATTACGAAGAGGATGGGATGAATGACGACCGCACAGGGAGTGTCACATACTGCTATTACGAAGAGGATGGGATGAATGACGACCGCACAGGGAGTGTCACCTACTGCTATTACGAAGAGGATGGGATGAATGACGACCGCACAGGGAGTGTCACCTACAGGTATTACGCAGAGGATGGGATGAATGACGACCGCACAGGGAGTGTCACCTACTGCTATTACGAAGAGGATGGGATGAATGACGACCGCACAGGGAGTGTCACCTACTGCTATTACGAAGAAGATGGGAAGAATGACGACCGCACAGGGAGTGTCACCTTCTGCTATTACGAAGAGGATGGGATGAATGACGACCGCACAGGGAGTGTCACCTACTGCTATTACGAAGAGGATGGGATGAATGACGACCGCACAGGGAGTGTCACCTACTGCTATTACGAAGAGGATGGGATGAATGACGACCGCACAGGGAGTGTCACCTACTGCTATTACGAAGAGGATGGGATGAATGACGACCGCACAGGGAGTGTCACCTACTGCTATTAAGAAGAGGATGGGATGAATGACGACCGCACAGGGAGTGTCACCTACAGGTATTACGCAGAGGATGGGATGAATGACGACCGCACAGGGAGTGTCACCTTCTGCTACCTACTTACGAAGAGGATGGGATGAATGACGACCGCACAGGGAGTGTCACCTACTGCTATTACGAAGAGGATGGGATGAATGACGACCGCACAGGGAGTGACATCTACTGCTATTACCAAGAGGACGGGATGAATGACGACCGCACAGGGAGAGTCATCTACTGCTATTACGAAGAGGATGTGATGAATGACGACCGCACAGGGAGTGTCATCTACTGCTATTACGAAGAGGATGGGATGAATGACGACCGCACAGGGAGTTTCATCTACTGCTATTACGAAGAGGATGGGATGAATGACGACCGCACAGGGAGTGTCACCTACTGCTAATACGAAGAGGATGGGATGAATGACGACCCCACAGGGAGTGTCACCTACTGCTATTACGAAGAGGATGGGATGAATGACGACCGCACAGGGAGTGTCACCTACTGCTAATACGAAGAGGATGGGATGAATGACGACCCCTCAGGGAGTGTCACCTACTGCTATTACGAAGAGGATGGGATGAATGACGACCGCACAGGGAGTGTCACCTACTGCTATTACGAAGAGGTTGGGATGAATGACGACCGCACAGGGAGTGTCACCTACTGCTATTACGAAGAGGATGGGATGAATGACGACCGCACAGGGAGTGTCACCTACTGCTATTACGAAGAGGATGGGATGAATGACGACCGCACAAGGAGTGTCACCTACTGCTATTACGAAGAGGATGGGATGAATGACGACCGCACAGGGAGTGTCACCTACTGCTATTACGAAGAGGATGGGATGAATGACGACCGCACAGGGAGTGTCACCTACTGCTATTACGAAGAGGATGGGATGAATGACGACCGCACAGGGAGTGTCACCTACTGCTAATACGAAGAGGATGGGATGAATGACGACCGCACAGGAAGTGTCACCTACTGCTAATACGAAGAGGATGGGATGAATGACGACCGCACAGGGAGTGTCATCTACTACTATTACGAAGAGGATGGGATGAATGACGACCCCACAGGGAGTGTTACCTACTGCTATTACGAAGAGAATTGGATGAATGACGACCGCACAGGGAGTGTCACCTACTGGTAATACGAAGAGGATGGGATGAATGACGACCCCACAGGGAGTGTCACCTACTGCTATTACGAAGAGGATGGGATGAATGACGACCGCTCAGGGAGTGTCACCTACTGCTATTACGAAGAGGATGGGATGAATGACGACCGCACAGGGAGTGTCACCTACTGCTATTACGAAGAGGATGGGATGAATGACGACCGCACAGGGAGTGTCACCTACTGCTATTACGAAGAGGATGGGATGAATGACGACCGCACAGGGAGTGTCACCTACTGCTAATACGAAGAGGATGGGATGAATGACGACCGCACAGGGAGTGTCATCTACTACTAATACGAAGAGGATGGGATGAATGACGACCCCACAGGGAGTGTCACCTACTGCTATTACGAAGAGGATGGGATGAATGACGACCGCACAGGGAGTGTCAGCTACTGCTATTACGAAGAGGATGGGATGAAAGACGACCGCACAGGGAGTGTCACAAACTGCTAATACGAAGAGGATGGGATGAATGACGACCCCACAGGGAGTGTCACCTACTGCTATTACGAAGAGGATGGGATGAATGACGACCGCACAGGGAGTGTCACATACTGCTATTACGAAGAGGATGGGATGAATGACGACCGCACAGGGAGTGTCATCTACTACTATTACGAAGAGAATGGGATGAATGACGACCCCACAGGGTTTGTTACCTACTGCTATTACGAAGAGGATAGGATGAATGACGACCGCACAGGGAGTGTCACCTACTGCTAATACGAAGAGGATGGGATGAATGACGACCCCACAGGGAGTGTCACCTACTGCTATTACGAAGAGGATGGGATGAATGACGACCGCACAGGGAGTGTCACCTACTGCTATTACGAAGAGGATGGGATGAATGACGACCGCACAGGGAGTGTCACCTGCTGCTATTACGAAGAGGATGGGATGAATGACGACCGCACAGGGAGTGTCACCTACTGCTATTACGAAGAGGATGGGATGAATGACGACCGCACAGGGAGTGTCACCTACTGCTAATACGAAGAGGATGGGATGAATGACGACCCCACAGGGAGTGTCACCTACTGCTATTACGAAGAGGATGGGATGAATGACGACCGCACAGGGAGTGTCATCTACTGCTATTACGAAGAGGATGGGATGAATGACGACCGCACAGGGAGTTTCATCTACTGCTATTGCGAAGAGGATGGGATGAATGACGACCGCACAGGGAGTGTCACCTACTGCTATTACGAAGAGGATGGGATGAATGACGACCGCACAGGGAGTGTCACCTACTGCTATTACGAAGAGGATGGGATGAATGACGACCGCACAGGGAGTGTCACCTACTGCTATTACGAAGAGGATGGGATGAATGACGACCGTACAGGGAGTGTCACCTACAGGTATTACGCAGATGATGGGATGAATGACGACCGCACAGGGAGTGTCACCTACTGCTATTACGAAGAGGATGGGATGAATGACGACCGCACAGGGAGTGTTACCTACTGCTATTACGAAGAAGATGGGAAGAATGACGACCGCACAGGGAGTGTCACCTTCTGCTATTACGAAGAGGATGGGATGAATGACGACCGCACAGGGAGTGTCACCTACTGCTATTACGAAGAGGATGGGATGAATGACGACCGCACAGGGAGTGTCACCTACAGGTATTACGCAGAGGATGGGATGAATGACGACTGCACAGGGAGTGTCACCTACTGCTATTACGAAGAGGATGGGATGAATGACGACCGCACAGGGAGTGTCACCTACTGCTATTACGAAGAAGATGGGAAGAATGACGACCGCACAGGGAGTGTCACCTTCTGCTATTACGAAGAGGATGGGATGAATGACGACCGCACAGGGAGTGTCACCTACTGCTATTACGAAGAGGATGGGATGAATGGTGACCGCACAGGGAGTGTCACCTACTGCTATTACGAAGAGGATGGGATGAATGACGACCGCACAGGGAGTGTCACTTACTGTTATTACGAAGAGGATGGGATGAATGACGACCGCACAGGGAGTGTCACCTACTGCTATTAAGAAGAGGATGGGATGAATGACGACCGCACAGGGAGTGTCACCTACAGGTATTACGCAGAGGATGGGATGAATGACGACCGCACAGGGAGTGTCACCTTCTGCTACCTACTTACGAAGAGGATGGGATGAATGACGACCGCACAGGGAGTGTCATCTACTGCTATTACGAAGAGGATGGGATGAATGACGACCGCACAGGGAGTTTCATCTACTGCTATTACGAAGAGGATGGGATGAATGACGACCGCACAGGGAGTGTCACCTACTGCTAATACGAAGAGGATGGGATGAATGACGACCCCACAGGGAGTGTCACCTACTGCTATTACGAAGAGGATGGGATGAATGACGACCGCACAGGGAGTGTCACCTACTGCTAATACGAAGAGGATGGGATGAATGACGACCCCACAGGGAGTGTCACCTACTGCTATTACGAAGAGGATGGGATGAATGACGACCGCACAGGGAGTGTCACCTACTGCTATTACGAAGAGGATGGGATGAATGACGACCGCACAGGGAGTGTCACCTACTGCTATTACGAAGAGGATGGGATGAATGACGACCGCACAGGGAGTGTCACCTACTGCTATTACGAAGAGGATGGGATGAATGACGACCGCACAGGGAGTGTCACCTACTGCTATTACGAAGAGGATGGGATGAATGACGACCGCACAGGGAGTGTCAGCTACTGCTATTACGAAGAGGATGGGATGAATGACGACCGCACAGGGAGTGTCACCTACTGCTATTACGAAGAGGATGGGATGAATGACGACCGCACAGGGAGTGTCACCTACTGCTAATACGAAGAGGATGGGATGAATGACGACCGCACATGGAGTGTCATCTACTACTATTACTAAGAGGATGGGATGAATGACGACCCCACAGGGAGTGTCACCTACTGCTATTACGAAGAGTATGGGATGAATGACGACCGCACAGGAATGTCACCTACTGCTAATACGAAGAGGATGGGATGAATGACGACCGCACAGGGAGTGTCATGTACTACTATTACGAAGAGGATGGGATGAATGACGACCGCACAGTGAGTGTCACCTACTACTATTACGAAGAGGATGGGATGAATGACGACCCCACAGGGAGTGTTACCTACTGCTATTACAAAGAGGATGGGATGAATGACGACCGCACAGGGAGTGTCACCTACTGCTAATACGAAGAGGATGGGATGAATGACGACCCCACAGGGAGTGTCACCTACTGCTATTACGAAGAGGATGGGATGAATGACGACCGCACAGGGAGTGTCACCTACTGCTATTACGAAGAGGATGGGATGAATGACGACCGCACAGGGAGTGTCACCTACTGCTATTACGAAGAGGATGGGATGAATGACGACCGCACAGGGAGTGTCACCTTCTGCTACCTACTTAAGAAGAGGATGGGATGAATGACGACCGCACAGGGAGTGTCACCTACTGCTATTAAGAAGAGGATGGGATGAATGACGACCGCACAGGGAGTGTCACCTACTGCTATTACGAAGAGGATGGGATGAATGACGACCGCACAGGGAGTGTCACCTACTGCTAATACGAAGAGGATGGGATGAATGACGACCGCACAGGGAGTGTCATCTACTACTATTACGAAGAGGATGGGATGAATGACGACCCCACAGGGAGTGTCACCTTCTGCTATTACGAAGAGTATGGGATGAATGACGACCGCACAGGGAGTGTTATCTACTACTATTACGAAGAGGATGGGATGAATGACGACCCCACAGGGAGTGTCACCTACTGCTATTACGAAGAGGATGGGATGAATGACGACCGCACAGGGAGTGTCACCTACTGCTATTACGAAGAGGATGGGATGAATGACGACCGCACAGGGAGTGTCACCTACTGCTATTACGAAGAGGATGGGATGAATGACGACCGCACAGGGAGTGTCACCTACTGCTATTACGAAGAGGATGGGATGAATGACGACCGCACAGGGAGTTTCACCTACTGCTAATACGAAGAGGATGGGATGAATGACGATCGCACAGGGAGTGTCATCTACTACTATTACTAAGAGGATGGGATGAATGACGACCCCACAGGGAGTGTCACCTACTGCTATTACGAAGAGTATGGGATGAATGACGACCGCACAGGTAGTGTCACCTACTGCTAATACGAAGAGGATGGGATGAATGACGACCGCACAGGGAGTGTCATGTACTACTATTACGAAGAGGATGGGATGAATGACGACCCCACAGGGAGGGTCACCTACTGCTATTACGAAGAGGATGGGAAGAATGACGACCGCACAGGGAGTGTCGCCTACTGCTATTACGAAGAGGATGGGATGAATGACGACCGCACAGGGAGTGTCACCTACTGCAATTACGAAGAGGATGGGATGAATGACGACCGCACATGGAGTGTCACCTACTGCTATTACGAAGAGGATGGGATGAATGACGACCGCACAGGGAGTGTCACCTTCTGCTACCTACTTACGAAGAGGATGGGATGAATGACGACCGCACAGGGAGTGTGACCTACTGCTATTACGAAGACGATGGGTTGAATGACGACCGCACAGGGAGTGTCACCTACTTCTATTACGAAGAGGATGGGATGAATGACGACCCCACAGGGAGTGTTACCTACTGCTATTACAAAGAGGATGGGATGAATGACGACCGCACAGGGAGTGTCACCTACTGCTAATACGAAGAGGATGGGATGAATGACGACCCCACAGGGAGTGTCACCTACTGCTATTACGAAGAGGATGGGATGAATGACGACCGCACAGGGAGTGTCACCTACTGCTATTACGAAGAGGATGGGTTGAATGACGACCGCACAGGGAGTGTCACCTACTGCTATTACGAAGAGGATGGGATGAATGACGACCGCACAGGGAGTGTCACCTTCTGCTACCTACTTAAGAAGAGGATGGGATGAATGACGACCGCACAGGGAGTGTCACCTACTGCTATTACGAAGAGGATGGGATGAATGACGACCGCACAGGAAGTGTCACCTACTGCTAATACGAAGAGGATGGGATGAATGACGACCGCACAGGGAGTGTCATCTACTACTATTACGAAGAGGATGGGATGAATGACGACCCCACAGGGAGTGTTACCTACTGCTATTACGAAGAGAATTGGATGAATGACGACCGCACAGGGAGTGTCACCTACTGGTAATACGAAGAGGATGGGATGAATGACGACCCCACAGGGAGTGTCACCTACTGCTATTACGAAGAGGATGGGATGAATGACGACCGCACAGGGAGTGTCACCTACTGCTATTACGAAGAGGATGGGATGAATGACGACCGCACAGGGAGTGTCACCTACTGCTATTACGAAGAGGATGGGATGAATGACGACCGCACAGGGAGTGTCACCTACTGCTATTACGAAGAGGATGGGATGAATGACGACCGCACAGGGAGTGTCACCTACTGCTAATACGAAGAGGATGGGATGAATGACGACCGCACAGGGAGTGTCATCTACTACTATTACGAAGAGGATGGAATGAATGACGACCCCACAGGGAGTGTCACCTACTGCTATTACGAAGAGTATGGGATGAATGACGACCGCACAGGGAGTGTTATCTACTACTATTACGAAGAGGATGGGATGAATGACGACCGCACAGGGAGTGTCACCTACTGCTATTACGAAGAGGATGGGATGAATGACGACCGCACAGGGAGTGTCACCTACTGCTAATACGAAGAGGATGGGATGAATGACGACCGCACAGGGAGTGTCACCTGCTGCTATTACGAAGAGGATGGGATGAATGACGACCGCACAGGGAGTGTCACCTACTGCTATTACGAAGAGGATGGGATGAATGACGACGGCACAGGGAGTGTCACCTACTGCTAATACGAAGAGGATGGGATGAATGACGACCCCACAGGGAGTGTCACCTACTGCTATTACGAAGAGGATGGGATGAATGACGACCGCACAGGGAGTGTCATCTACTGCTATTACGAAGAGGATGGGATGAATGACGACCGCACAGGGAGTTTCATCTACTGTTATTACGAAGAGGATGGGATGAATGACGACCGCACAGGGAGTGTCACCTACTGCTATTACGAAGAGGATGGGATGAATGACGACCGCACAGGGAGTGTCACCTACTGCTATTACGAAGAGGATGGGATGAATGACGACCGCACAGGGAGTGTCACCTACTGCTAATACGAAGAGGATGGGATGAATGACGATCGCACAGGGAGTGTCATCTACTACTATTACGAAGAGGATGGGATGAATGACGACCCCACAGGGAGTGTCACCTACTGCTATTACGAAGAGTATGGGATGAATGACGACCGCACAGGGAGTGTTATCTACTACTATTACGAAGAGGATGGGATGAATGACGACCGCACAGGGAGTGTCACCTACTGCTATTACGAAGAGGATGGGATGAATGACGACCGCACAGGGAGTGTCACCTACTGCTATTACGAAGAGGATGGGATGAATGACGACCGCACAGGGAGTGTCACCTGCTGCTATTGCGAAGAGGATGGGATGAATGACGACCGCACAGGGAGTGTCACCTACTGCTATTACGAAGAGGATGGGATGAATGACGACCGCACAGGGAGTGTCACCTACTGCTAATACGAAGAGGATGGGATGAATGACGACCCCACAGGGAGTGTCACCTACTGCTATTACGAAGAGGATGGGATGAATGACGACCGCACAGGGAGTGTCATCTACTGCTATTACGAAGAGGATGGGATGAATGACGACCGCACAGGGAGTTTCATCTACTGTTATTGCGAAGAGGATGGGATGAATGACGACCGCACAGGGAGTGTCACCTACTGCTATTACGAAGAGGATGGGATGAATGACGACCGCACAGGGAGTGTCACCTACTGCTATTACGAAGAGGATGGGATGAATGACGACCGCACAGGGAGTGTCACATACTGCTATTACGAAGAGGATGGGATGAATGACGACCGCACAGGGAGTGTCACCTACTGCTATTACGAAGAGGATGGGATGAATGACGACCGCACAGGGAGTGTCACCTACAGGTATTACGCAGAGGATGGGATGAATGACGACCGCACAGGGAGTGTCACCTACTGCTATTACGAAGAGGATGGGATGAATGACGACCGCACAGGGAGTGTCACCTACTGCTATTACGAAGAAGATGGGAAGAATGACGACCGCACAGGGAGTGTCACCTTCTGCTATTACGAAGAGGATGGGATGAATGACGACCGCACAGGGAGTGTCACCTACTGCTATTACGAAGAGGATGGGATGAATGACGACCGCACAGGGAGTGTCACCTACTGCTATTACGAAGAGGATGGGATGAATGACGACCGCACAGGGAGTGTCACCTACTGCTATTACGAAGAGGATGGGATGAATGACGACCGCACAGGGAGTGTCACCTACTGCTATTAAGAAGAGGATGGGATGAATGACGACCGCACAGGGAGTGTCACCTACAGGTATTACGCAGAGGATGGGATGAATGACGACCGCACAGGGAGTGTCACCTTCTGCTACCTACTTACGAAGAGGATGGGATGAATGACGACCGCACAGGGAGTGTCACCTACTGCTATTACGAAGAGGATGGGATGAATGACGACCGCACAGGGAGTGACATCTACTGCTATTACCAAGAGGATGGGATGAATGACGACCGCACAGGGAGAGTCATCTACTGCTATTACGAAGAGGATGTGATGAATGACGACCGCACAGGGAGTGTCATCTACTGCTATTACGAAGAGGATGGGATGAATGACGACCGCACAGGGAGTTTCATCTACTGCTATTACGAAGAGGATGGGATGAATGACGACCGCACAGGGAGTGTCACCTACTGCTAATACGAAGAGGATGGGATGAATGACCACCCCACAGGGAGTGTCACCTACTGCTATTACGAAGAGGATGGGATGAATGACGACCGCACAGGGAGTGTCACCTACTGCTAATACGAAGAGGATGGGATGAATGACGACCCCACAGGGAGTGTCACCTACTGCTATTACGAAGAGGATGGGATGAATGACGACCGCACAGGGAGTGTCACCTACTGCTATTACGAAGAGGATGGGATGAATGACGACCGCACAGGGAGTGTCACCTACTGCTATTACGAAGAGGATGGGATGAATGACGACCGCACAGGGAGTGTCACCTACTGCTATTACGAAGAGGATGGGATGAATGACGACCGCACAAGGAGTGTCACCTACTGCTATTACGAAGAGGATGGGATGAATGACGACCGCACAGGGAGTGTCACCTACTGCTATTACGAAGAGGATGGGATGAATGACGACCGCACAGGGAGTGTCACCTACTGCTATTACGAAGAGGATGGGATGAATGACGACCGCACAGGGAGTGTCACCTACTGCTAATACGAAGAGGATGGGATTAATGACGACCGCACAGGAAGTGTCACCTACTGCTAATACGAAGAGGATGGGATGAATGACGACCGCACAGGGAGTGTCATCTACTACTATTACGAAGAGGATGGGATGAATGACGACCCCACAGGGAGTGTTACCTACTGCTATTACGAAGAGAATTGGATGAATGACGACCGCACAGGGAGTGTCACCTACTGGTAATACGAAGAGGATGGGATGAATGACGACCCCACAGGGAGTGTCACCTACTGCTATTACGAAGAGGATGGGATGAATGACGACCGCACAGGGAGTGTCACCTACTGCTATTACGAAGAGGATGGGATGAATGACGACCGCACAGGGAGTGTCACCTACTGCTATTACGAAGAGGATGGGATGAATGACGACCGCACAGGGAGTGTCACCTACTGCTATTACGAAGAGGATGGGATGAATGACGACCGCACAGGGAGTGTCACCTACTGCTAATACGAAGAGGATGGGATGAATGACGACCGCACAGGGAGTGTCATCTACTACTATTACGAAGAGGATGGGATGAATGACGACCCCACAGGGAGTGTCACCTACTGCTATTACGAAGAGTATGGGATGAATGACGACCGCACAGGGAGTGTTATCTACTACTATTATGAAGAGGATGGGATGAATGACGACTGCACAGGGAGTTTCACCTACTAATATTACGAAGAGGATGGGAAAAATGACGACCGCACAGGGAGTGTCACCTACTGCTATTACGAAGAGGATGGGATGAATGACGACCGCACAGGGAGTGTCAGCTACTGCTATTACGAAGAGGATGGGATGAAAGACGACCGCACAGGGAGTGTCACCTACTGCTAATACGAAGAGGATGGGATGAATGACGACCCCACAGGGAGTGTCACCTACTGCTATTACGAAGAGGATGGGATGAATGACGACCGCACAGGGAGTGTCACCTACTGCTATTACGAAGAGGATGGGATGAATGACGACCGCACAGGGAGTGTCATCTACTACTATTACGAAGAGAATGGGATGAATGACGACCCCACAGGGTTTGTTACCTACTGCTATTACGAAGAGGATGGGATGAATGACGACCGCACAGGGAGTGTCACCTACTGCTAATACGAAGAGGATGGGATGAATGACGACCCCACAGGGAGTGTCACCTACTGCTATTACGAAGAGGATGGGATGAATGACGACCGCACAGGGATTGTCACCTACTGCTATTACGAAGAGGATGGGATGAATGACGACCGCACAGGGAGTGTCACCTGCTGCTATTACGAAGAGGATGGGATGAATGACGACCGCACAGGGAGTGTCACCTACTGCTATTACGAAGAGGATGGGATGAATGACGACCGCACAGGGAGTGTCATCTACTGCTATTACGAAGAGGATGGGATGAATGACGACCACACAGGGAGTTTCATCTACTGCTATTGCGAAGAGGATGGGATGAATGACGACCGCACAGGGAGTGTCACCTACTGCTATTACGAAGAGGATGGGATGAATGACGACCGCACAGGGAGTGTCACCTACTGCTATTACGAAGAGGATGGGATGAATGACGACCGCACAGGGAGTGTCACCTACTGCTATTACGAAGAGGATGGGATGAATGACGACCGCACAGGGAGTGTCACCTACTGCTATTACGAAGAGGATGGGATGAATGACGACCGCACAGGGAGTGTCACCTACAGGTATTACGCAGAGGATGGGATGAATGACGACTGCACAGGGAGTTTCACCTACTGCTATTACGAAGAGGATGGGATGAATGACGACCGCACAGGGAGTGTCACCTACTGCTATTACGAAGAAGATGGGAAGAATGACGACCGCACAGGGAGTGTCACCTTCTGCTATTACGAAGAGGATGGGATGAATGACGACCGCACAGGGAGTGTCACCTACTGCTATTACGAAGAGAATGGGATGAATGACGACCGCACAGGGAGTGTCACCTACTGCTATTACGAAGAGGATGGGATGAATGACGACCGCACAGGGAGTGTCACCTACTGCTATTACGAAGAGGATGGGATGAATGACGACCGCACAGGGAGTGTCACCTACTGCTATTAAGAAGAGGATGGGATGAATGACGACCGCACAGGGAGTGTCACCTACAGGTATTACGCAGAGGATGGGATGAATGACGACCGCACAGGGAGTGTCACCTTCTGCTACCTACTTACGAAGAGGATGGGATGAATGACGACCGCACAGGGAGTGTCACCTACTGCTATTACGAAGAGGATGGGATGAATGACGACCGCACAGGGAGTGACATCTACTGCTATTACCAAGTGGATGGGATGAATGACGACCGCACAGGGAGTGTAATCTACTGCTATTACGAAGAGGATGTGATGAATGACGACCGCACAGGGAGTGTCATCTACTGCTATTACGAAGAGGATGGGATGAATGACGACCGCACAGGGAGTTTCATCTACTGCTATTACGAAGAGGATGTGATGAATGACGACCGCACAGGGAGTGTCATCTACTGCTATTACGAAGAGGATGGGATGAATGACGACCGCACAGGGAGTTTCATCTACTGCTATTACGAAGAGGATGGGATGAATGACGACCGCACAGGGAGTGTCACCTACTGCTAATACGAAGAGGATGGGATGAATGACGACCCCACAGGGAGTGTCACCTACTGCTATTACGAAGAGGATTGGATGAATGACGACCGCACAGGGAGTGTCACCTACTGCTAATACGAAGAGGATGGGATGAATGACGACCGCACAAGGAGTGTCACCTACTGCTATTACGAAGAGGATGGGATGAATGACGACCGCACAGGGAGTGTCACCTACTGCTATTACGAAGAGGATGGGATGAATGACGACCGCACAGGGAGTGTCACCTACTGCTATTACGAAGAGGATGGGATGAATGACGACCGCACAGGGAGTGTCACCTACTGCTAATACGAAGAGGATGGGATGAATGACGACCGCACAGGAAGTGTCACCTACTGCTAATACGAAGAGGATGGGATGAATGACGACCGCACAGGGAGTGTCATCTACTACTATTACGAAGAGGATGGGATGAATGACGACCCCACAGGGAGTGTTACCTACTGCTATTACGAAGAGAATTGGATGAATGACGACCCCACAGGGAGTGTCACCTACTGCTATTACAAAGAGGATGGGATGAATGACGACCGCACAGGGAGTGTCACCTACTGCTAATACGAAGAGGATGGGATGAATGACGACCCCACAGGGAGTGTCACCTACTGCTATTACGAAGAGGATGGGATGAATGACGACCGCACAGGGAGTGTCACCTACTGCTATTACGAAGAGGATGGGATGAATGACGACCGCACAGGGAGTGTCACCTACTGCTATTACGAAGAGGATGGGATGAATGACGACCGCACAGGGAGTGTCACCTTCTGCTACCTACTTAAGAAGAGGATGGGATGAATGACGACCGCACAGGGAATGTCACCTACTGCTATTAAGAAGAGGATGGGATGAATGACGACCGCACAGGGAGTGTCACCTACTGCTATTACGAAGAGGATGGGATGAATGACGACCGCACAGGGAGTGTCACCTACTGCTAATACGAAGAGGATGGGATGAATGACGACCGCACAGGGAGTGTCATCTACTACTATTACGAAGAGGATGGGATGAATGACGACCCCACAGGGAGTGTCACCTACTGCTATTACGAAGAGTATGGGATGAATGACGACCGCACAGGGAGTGTTATCTACTACTATTACGAAGAGGATGGGATGAATGACGACCCCACAGGGAGTGTCACCTACTGCTATTACGAAGAGGATGGGATGAATGACGACCGCACAGGGAGTGTCACCTACTGCTATTACGAAGAGGATGGGATGAATGACGACCCCACAGGGAGTGTCACCTACTGCTATTACGAAGAGGATGGGATGAATGACGACCCCACAGGGAGTGTCACCTACTGCTATTACGAAGAGGATGGGATGAATGACGACCGCACAGGGAGTGTCACCTACTGCTATTACGAAGAGGATGGGATGAATGACGACCCCACAGGGAGTGTCACCTACTGCTATTACGAAGAGGATGGGATGAATGACGACCGCACAGGGAGTGTCACCTACTACTCCTACCGCCAAATTAAGCCACCGCGCCCCTTTATCACCCGACAATTTTGTATGATGCATTCGGTTTTATCTGCGTTTTTACCATGGACATGAACGTATACGGCCTATTAGCTACAGCAGTCTCCGCTTAACAAAATCACTTCGGGCCAAAACAATTTGGTTATGTTAAGCGGCTGATTCTCTTAAGCGGTCCACTCTGAAACAGCGGAAATAGGGAATGATTCCGCCCCCGCCAATGTATTTGATTCTATTAAGTGTATAATTATATTATCAATGATTCTGTTAATTATGCGTAGTCCGCTGTACTCGGCTGCCTCGATTATCCAGGTTCCGTGCTGTGGCACCACCGTTTGTCGCACACATCTTCGCCTGGATGTAACGTGTACCTTTCATTGTGACAGAAATTGTGTAATCAACCAGATCCAGGGGCATACATAATTAGCTAATTACGATGTCATCCGGGCATTTGTCTAATTCATAAAATAAGAGTGGAGTTTTATCAGTTTATACGATGCAGTTTGGATTAACCTTAAACTTGGATTATATTAACACAACTGTCAGACTGAAAAGTTAAATCAGACAGACAAAAATGTTTAGTGTAGAATCTCGATAATGACGCTGATTGGGTGCTGGCGCTTCACGAGACTAGATGTACTCTAGTCTCGCTTATTCGACTCTCGCTCGCCTTCACCGAACAGAGTATGGCCACAGAGCCATGGTTTCGTTGTTACCCACTGTCACCATTCCATTTTGTATAGACTTTCCCATGAAGCGCCAGCAACCAATTTGCGTCATTATCGAGATGCTCCACTAAACATTTTTTGGGCCTGATTTAATTGTTCAGTCTGACATTTGTGCCAACATAATCAATGTATATAGTTAATTCAAACTGCATCGTATAAACTGATAAAAGTCCACTCTAATTTTATGAATTAACCATATGCCCGGATGACATCGTGATTAGCTAATCGTGTATGCACCCAGAATCTGGGTGCGTACATAATAATAATCACAATGAAAAGTACACATTGCATCCAGGCGATGACGTGTGCGACAAACGGTGGCTCTACAGCACGGAGCCTGGATAAGCGAGGGTAGCTGTACGCATGGGAGCAATTTAGCAGCTGTGTCCGACAGAGGTCGCATGTGGCGTTTAGTTCAGATCAATTCCAACACGAACCGACACTGAGAAACACTCCTCGAGGTACTGTATCATAGTGTAATTAGTATACGAACATAGCGTGTCGTAACGTATAGTTTGAAAAATTGTACCCTTAAGTGTATATTCATAACTGCCGCACTACATTTCACCAGTTACTAGCAGCGGAAGGGGCGTGGATACTTCTGAACTGGAGAACCGCCACTCGGACTCGGTCCTGGACTGGAGACGGAGACAACGCTTGCACGAGGGTAGCTTTATATGTAGCTTCGATTATTTAGGCTCCGGGGTGTGGCGCCACTGTTTGTCGACGCACCAGAGCCTGTATCCAAACCGAATTGTCTTTATTGTGACTGGAATTTTATTTATACACCCATATTCTGGGTGAATACATAATTAGATGATTTATAGGCCTCTCACCCGGGGATTTGGCTTATTCATCAAAATAACAGTGAAGTTTTATCAGTGTATTTTATTCAGTTCAAATCAACTTTAAACATTGGTTATATTGACACAAATGTCACACTGAAAAGTTAAATCATACAAAACAGTATTCATGCCCATCCTTGGGGGGGTTGGAATTCAAACGAATCCTAGTTTTGAGAAAAATTTATTTATTGGTAAAGTTTTCAGAAATCATCCCAGAAATCCCCAACTTATTGTGTACGATCGAACCCCCCTTTAAAACCCTGAGGATGTGCCTGATGTTATATAGTGTAGAATCTTGATAATGATGCTGATTGGCTGCTGGTGCTTCAGGGACTATCCGTAAATTATGTCACTCTATTTTTTACTTTTAGGAGACCCCCCAACACCCTTGTCATGCTTTGTAATGCTGGCCTGTACAATCCCCTTAAAACTACGAAACTGCCCTCACACCTTTTTTGCGTGATATTATAGACTTCACTAACACACGGTAGAGTCCGCATTCCTTTTTTGTTCCAATTCAGTTGAAATATACCCCAACACTGGCATTGCATTCTATGCTATCAGTCTGATATTGACAGCTAGACGAGCATTCTATGCTATCAGTCTGATATTGACATTGACAGCTAGACGAGCAAGAAAAACTTTTTTAATAACGAACATAACGATTGCCAAGACACCCCTTCCATGCCCATGTAACGTTCAAGACACCCCACCCACCCACATGTAATGCTCAGGACACCCCACCCATCCCCATGTAACACTCAACACACCCCACCCACCCGCATGTAACGCTCCAGACACCCCACCCACCACCATGTAACGCTCAAGACACCCCACCCACCCCATTGTAATGCTCAAGACACCCCACCCTCCCCCATGTAATGCTCAAGGCACACCACCCACCCCTATATTATGCTCAAGACACCCCACCCACCCCCATGTACCGCTCAAGACATACCACCCACCCCCATGTAATGCTCAAGGCACACCACCCACCACCATGTACTGCTGAAGACACCCCACCCACCTCAATGTAATGCTCAAGACACCCCACCCACCCCTATATTACGCTCAAGACACACCACCCACCCCCATGTAATGCTCAAGAGTCAAGACACCCCACCCACCCCCATCTAACACTCAAGACACCCGACCCACCCCCATGTAAACTTCAAGACACCCCACCCACCCCCATGTAATGCTCAAGGCACATCACCCACCCCTATATTACGCTCAAGACACACCACCCACCCCCATGTAATGCTTAAGAGTCAAGATACCCGACCCACCCCCATCTAACACTCAAGACACCCGACCCACCCCCATGTAACGTTCAAGACACCCCACCCACCCCCATGAAATGCTCATGGCACCCCACCCACCCCCGTGTAATGCTCAAGACACCCCACCCACCCCCATGTAATGCTCAAGACACCCCACCCACCCCCATGTAATGCTCAAGGCACCCCACCCACCACCCCCATGTAATGCTCTGTAATGCTAACAGGGACACCTCCCCACCCCCTGAGCATGACATACTTTATGGATGGCCCCTCACGCTAACACCTGGATACAAAATGGAGTGGGTAACAGGCAAACTATGTTTCTGAGGACTTTTCTTGGTGATCTTGAAGTTGAGCGAGTGTTGGATAAGCGAGACTACTTTTGGTCCCTTGTTGAGAGTCCAGTAATTGTTGACCTATGTTTGGCCTGCCTTTCTCCGATGTTTGTCTATTCAGTTGAGTTTTTAAACATTTTGACAGTGCCGGCATTTACACAATCACTTAATTAATTCCATTCATTATGTCACATCCCTTAAGTTACTCACCAGAGTGCACCACTGTAACTACAGAAACCTGACCTGCCATCAGCCCGCCCCCACACTCGACCGCCCGCCTTCCTGCCCGCCTCCCACCCGCCCGCCTCCCGCCTGCCCACCTGCCTGCCCATCCAGAGTAAAACTAATAGTGATCATATATTTAGTAACTTAAGTAATGACTTACCTCTACATATTTTCAGATAATGGTTGCCAATAAGCTGTTGACTTTGGCTTTTGTGAAAACACCTACCCAAATTCTCCTTGGCTACAAGAAAAGGGGATTTGGAATGGGCAGATGGAATGGATTTGGAGGCAAAGTAGAAGTTGGTGAAACAATTGAAGATGCTGCTAAACGGTAAGACCCTGTGTCATTTATTTGTCTTGTTATCAAGTTTGGGTTTTGCCAGCACAAACCTATTTTTGGGGGGAACCATTTATGCCAGTTTTTTGCCACCAAAAATCCTATTGTTGTTTCTATCCTATTCACACCTGTACGCACATGTTCTCTCTAAAGATACCCACACTTGTGCTGGTAAGAGGGGCACCTCAAAGTACAGATGTAGTTTAGCACCTACCCTATTCCATGGTGTTGTAGTAATTATTTTGTGAATATTATTTACATAATCTTCCTTTTCACATTAAACACTTTTGTTATCAAACTGCAAGCTCTTAATGGAAAGAGTTTTTGCCATTTTTTACTCTTAGCAATAAGAACCTATTTTCGATTGGACATGTGCTGTTGGTCATAATGGTGTTATTAAAATTGGCTTCAAATGGTCTGCATTAGATAAATGTAATGAAAATGAATGATGCAGCATTGATTGCTATGAATCATTATGTGACTCAGTATCATAAATACATTACATAATTATAATTTACATTATCATTAATTTTTACGTAACGAAATCCACATTATCATTATAATGATAATGACTCCAACTCTAATTGTATGTACATTGTAGCATGATTCCTTGTTGTACTGCAATTTGTCAGCTTAAATGATTAACTAACATATTTACACATGGTTATTTCTTTAAATAATGTGTTCTTTGTTAATTTTGCCAGTAATGTTCTTGCATCTTATTACTATCTAGTCATAATCTGAGAATCTATGTGCAAAGCTAATGGAATATTTATGTAACTTCACTTGTAGTTTGCAACAGTTTTCTGCTTAGAAATTAAAGTTTTGAAGTATTATCAGACTAGTAATTTGTACCAGACTTCATAGGCAACATTGAACTTACATGATAAAAACACTATTATAGAGTGTGCTATTGGAGTGTTCTGTAGAATGGGACATAGATTACAGATTGTAAGCTTTACCAAATTATTGCGTTCTAATATTCAATCACAGTTATAATGAATGCATACAAAGTATCCTTGTTAGAATATCACAAATTATATAGCTACAACCAATCAAAATGCTTTCATTTCTGACAGGAACATGCTTGTTGCCTTTTGATATGAAATGGACTATTGCAGAGAGTTGATGGAAGAATGTGGCCTGGTTGCGGACGTACACCATTTATCATAAAACTGTGCGGAGCAGAACTTGGATTTTGCGAAGTTGTTCTATTTAAGCTGGTGCACTAGGAGTCCATATTGTGAGAGACCACTGTGTAAATATAAATAAATATAAATTAAAATAAAACATGAACAGTGCATCATAATTATAGTCATGCACAAAATTGGCATTATAATGGCTATCATGACATGAGTAAGACATTATAACTATCAAGTACACGAATGGTGTCTTCATTTATATTTGATGTAAGTTTTATATTAGCAGGAAGAATGTTTATAATTGACATAATATTGTAATATATAACAATTATGATTACATCATAAAAATTTTACTACACTTACAATGTAATTAAGTAAAACTACAATCAAAACTAAATCTAACACGCAGCCATATTATGGTGGTGTCTTACAGAAATGCGACCAGAATGGTATCACGTCGACAATATTCCATACAAGAACATGTGGACGGACGACCAGTTCTGGTTCCCGTATATGTTGAACGCATCTACGGCTACTTCAAGTTCGAAGGAATGCACAAGATAGTCTACCAACGTCTCGACACTGTACGTGATGTTGATGTGGTGGAGATTCCACAGCGACCGATACAACTGGCGTGCTGATGATCACAGTACTGCTTTTATCATTATTATCATAGGAATACTTGCACAAGAGTGGGGAACATGGACCTAACCGCCTACTATCTCTCCCGATTAGAGTATTTTGTGAACATCCTTTTAACTTTTAAAAATTATGTTGCATAGCTCTATATAGAAATACATTTCTGTAGGCTGAATTGTTTAAGTATGTTGTAAATGCGGTGATTGTGTTTACAATTAAGGAATTATTTACATTATGCTGTAAATAGCTTGTCTCGACCAACTGTTGAAGCACAATAATTGTAGAGAGCGCATCCTGAAGTCCCATTAATAGCAGCTTGTTTGAAGTTACTTGGGATTGGCATGTTTCTTCTGAGGCTCCTTCCAATTTATTCTGTTGTGTTGTGAAACATTGGAAGAAACCTGTACAGCGTGATGCTTCTGTTCCAGAATAAAGTTTGCCAATGATGGCCATATCGTTTCATGGGTCCCTTCGTTTTTCTGTTAAACGTTTACAGCACATTAATAATCAAGTAATTGACCTGCTGTGTGAAGTTTGTGCGAAAATATCCATATTTTTAAATGATGGTACTGGAACCAACAGCCACAAAAATGCGATATTTTGAAATTTCAGCTTTATAATCAAATATAACCTTCGTTTCGCCAATATACTAGCGTTGTCATTTTGTGTACATGTTCAAAGTGCTATGGATATGAAACATTGAGATATTTGAAAGATCGAAGTAGTTCTAATACGACACATTGCCGAACTACTTAGATCAACCAATACGGGTCTGCATCCGTATTGGTTGAGGTCGGGACATGCACAATTAACATAGCTGCGGTGAAGTGTTGAGTTGGCGAGGTTTTCTCTACAGTCTAGATATATGAGAGCGACAAACAATGGCGCCTGGATAATCGAGGCCAGTCGAGGCTATTATCCATATAATTTTTATACAATATTCTATACAATTTTATTTTATAGAATATTATATAGGATTTTTGTGGACATAGCTATAGAATTTGTAGTTTCCATAGTTTTCTATACCACATTCTGCTATGCTGTGCAGAATTTGCTATGGGTGTTTTGCTCGGATCTCGGCGACGGATTTAGGATTTTGGAAGGGGTTAAGAAAATATTGACAGTATAATGATACATTGATTCTGCGCGCAGTCATAGGCATACAGTACGTACAGTAATTTTGTCTTCACATGGCATTATTTCATATTTACATTGGGTTCTATAAGAAATATGTTAAAAACAATTGTAAAGTAATTCTGGTCTAATGTAATCACTGGTGATCTCAAAGCTCATCAAAGTGTGGGGCGACCTGTAAGGTACGTCACGCTAATTTTTTCTAGAGTCCCCCTTCCGTCCCTTGTGTCACGTTTCGTAACGATGACCAGTAGACACCCCAAAACACCCGTTTTGAGAACGATCCTCCCCCCGACCTATTATGCACACCAGGCATGGGGCAATTAACTTTGAAAGTTAATTAATTCAATTACAACTAAATGAGAAATTTACCAATTAAATTAACCTCACACATTTATCAGGTCAATTAAGTTAAATTAAATTAACCTCCCAAATTGTTCAATTTAATTAAATTAACAATTAACTTTCATTCAATTAACAATTAATTTTAATTAACCTCAATTAAATTACCCGTTAACTTCACTTAAAAATATAGAAGAATAACATACAAAATCATTGAATTTGCATTATTAATATATTTAATAATGTTTTCTAAAAGCATACAAACATAAGTATACCAGGTTGATAGTACCATAAGTACTCGTACTGTACCTAGTATTGGTTCATTAGTGTTCATTCACTTCAATGTCTTATCCAGTGAGAGTACCTTTGAATCACTTATTACATTTCAAGAACATGAGCGATTCGAAGGTGCTGTAACTTAACAGGCATTGTTCTGCACGGAACATCCATCCAGCTACACTAAACAGTCTTTCTACCGGGGCTGATATGGCAGGGATAGCAAGGTAGCACTGGGCTACCTTAGCCAAGTTCGGAAACTGATCTTGGGCGACTTGCCAGTAGCCTAGTGGGTCTGTGGCCATGTCGACGGTGGGCTGACGAAGGTAGTCAATCTCTTCTTGCTGTGCATTGCTACTTCGGTGGTTGGTGGTCGGCACTTAAACAGGCAGGTAGCTAAATAGGCGTGTTCTCTGGTACTCATACACTCATGACAAACTAAAGCACACACCATCCTACGTATGTGCCTACCCACACACTAGACACCCCACCCTCCCAAGGTTTCATAGAGCTACCCAAGGAGATTATTGGTGTCATAGACACCAGTGTTTGGGGAGTGCAATGCATTTCCACGTCCCCCTCACCAAGCCACTCCAATTCAACACCATCCATGTACGTACATGAGATCTCACTGATGCATTTCCAAGGTTTTGGATGCAACAGGCTGGTATTTTGTAGAGCTTTTCTGTCGGGACACCAAGTTTGCGAAAACTTTTCGGGCGCCACTGCAAACTTCATTAATGCATGTTAGGGTCCGCATTCTTTCTCCGCTTGAATGCAGTTGAAATGTACTATAAAACTGACATATGCTGTAACCCTGATATCGAGAGCTAGACGGGTAAAAAAACGGTTTTAATAAGGAACGTGACCATTGTCAAGACACCCACACACCCATGTAACGCGTCGTAGGGCTTACCCCAGGAGCGTGACGTACACGAATGCTTGCCTCTGTTGTCAAACATGTTCTTTCCCTTAATCTTTTCTTAATTGGTGTATACTGTGTAAGATTCGATTACCCAAAACACCACGAACAATGGACAACATACGAATGTGATTGGCAGCGCAAGTGCGGAAGTTCGGTTTATTGAAAATAACCTCTCTACGTTCAGCAACGGGCAAATCGAACAAAGTATTTCGAAAACAGGCGTATTTGTGAATGAATCGGTGGTTCGATTATACGAACAAATGATTGAATGCCACCATTAAGCAGTTCCTACAGTTAAAACTATGTTTGCTACAGATGGCAACAAGGCTATTCTCCGAGTTGAGACTATGAAAGCCTAGGCCACCTGGTGACATAACATGAACAAATTGTCCAGTTTGAGGAAGACCTGCGTACGAACAATTGATTGAATGCCACCATTAAGCAGTTCCTACAGTTAAAACTAGGTTTGCTACAGATGGCAATAAGGCTATTCTCCGAGTTGAGACTATGAAAGCCTAGGCCACCTGGTGACATAACATGCACAAATTGTCCAGTTTGAGGAAAACCTGCGTACGAACAATTTATTGAATGCCACCATTAAGCAGTTCCTACAGTTAAAACTAGGTTTGCTACAGATGGCAACAAGGCTATTCTCCGAGTTGAGACTATGAAAGCCTAGGCCACCTGGTGACATAACGTGCACAAATTGTCCAGTTTGAGGAAGACCTGCGTACGAATAATTGATTGAATGCCATCATTAAGCAGTTCCTACAGTTAAAACTAGGTTTGCTACATATGGGAACAAGGCTATTCTCCGAGTTGAGACTATGAAAGCCTAGGCCACCTGGTGACTATCTCCTCACTTCAGATTCATCATGCGGCGTCGGCCGAGGTGGCAGTTGTTGAAGACTCCGTTGTAGTTTTCGCCGCCGGACTTCACGAAGTCTGCCACAGATGAACCGGCCACTGGGTGGCTTTCGACGGGTCTCCACTTACTACTCATGTGCTTGGCGTCTGTCACCACCGTGTCACTGCTCCTGCCGAAGTCCGGGCCCTGGAGACATAATACAGGCATTAGTTCGAACTGCACCCAGCATGCACTGAGTACATCAATAAAACATCTTATCGGTTTACTTTTCGTACGCCATTTTAAATGTTGTGCTCGCACATAATCTCTGTTTGCAGGATGATCTAGAAATTTTTTTTAAATGATCAAAAAAATGGCAAATGTTATTCAATTTTGGGAAGTGTAAATGGACATGGAAACATGGACGAAGAATATATTATTAGGTAGAACCACACAAGAAAGGACAAGAGGAGACCAAATAGAAATGTTTTAGACAGTAAATGGTTATGAGGATATTGATAGGAATATGTTCTTCAAACTTAAAAAAGAAGTCAGTAGAACCATTGGACAAAAAGCAGCATTAGCTAAGGAACAATGTAGGTTAGACATGAGAAAGTACTCATTCTCACAGAGGGTGATAAATGAATTGAACAAACTGTCAAATGATTGTGTTAATGCTAGTAGTATGAATATGTTTAGAAATAGAATTGACATATATCTGATAAGGGCGGGCTATACACAGATGATAAAATTGTTGGACACTCGACAAGCCAATATATATGGCTTTCCTTATCCACTTGCTATCTGGAACTTGTTTGGGAAGGCAATATTGTTAAATCTTTTTAAATATGGTTCTATTTTGGTTAAATGGTTAAGATAACGTTATGAAAACGTTTTTAAAAACACTACCACAAATTTCTGAAACAATGTTATACTAAACGTTTTCAAAACGTTAGTTTAACGTCTTCAACACTTTTAGTACATGCATAACTTTTTTAAATAACGTTACGGTAACGTTAACAAATTCTACAACATAACGTTAACAAAACGTTTTATAAAAATGTTTTCATAACGTTTTGTGTTAATTGAGTATTTCTGAAACGTGTCGTGGCTGGTTTTTCTTCACATTTGTGATCTACGCCTTACTCGTCAGTATCTCTCCCTCCCTCCCTCCCTCCCTCCCTCCCTCCCTCCCTCCCTCCCTCCCTCCCTCCCTCCCTCCCTCCCTCCCTCCCTCCCTCCCTGTCTCCCTCCCTCCCTCCCTCCCTCCCTCCCTCCCTCCCTCCCTCCCTCCCTCCCTCCCTCCCTCCCTCCTTCCCTCCATCCCTCCCTCCCTCCCTCCCTCCCTCCCTCCCTCTCTGTCTCCCTCCCTCCCTCCCTCCCACTCTTCCTCCCTCCCCCTCCCTCCCTCCTTCCTTCGTCCC
The DNA here is from genome assembly GCA_963662155.1 of Lamellibrachia columna. Classification (NCBI taxonomy): domain Eukaryota; kingdom Metazoa; phylum Annelida; class Polychaeta; order Sabellida; family Siboglinidae; genus Lamellibrachia; species Lamellibrachia columna. Next base: position 9,234,549 of record OY759266.1, on the reverse strand, counting down.
TCCCTCCCTCCCTCCCTCCCTCTCTGTCTCTCTCCCTCCCTCCCTCCCTCCCTCCCTCCCACTCTTCCTCCCTCCCCCTCCCTCCTTCCTCCGTCCCTCCCTCGATCTCTCCCTTCTGCTCTCCCTCCCTCCTTCCCCCACTCTCCCTCTCCCTCCTCTCTCTCTCCCTTTCCCTCTCCCTCTCCCTCCCCCCTCTCTCTCTCTCTCTGCTGCACAATGTATCGGAACTGCTCTTGTTAGTAGCAGACTTGACTGTTGAAATTTCCCTTTTCTTACAATATATTGTTTATCAAGGGTGGTGACTCTACTCTCGTTTCTCACACCAATTCCCACTTTTAGAATCAACCAGGCTAAACGTGGCGGAGACAATAACGACATGTTTTGTTTAGGTGATACCGGAAACATGTTTAATTTTCACGGAGTACAAGTTTACGAAAGGGTATTTTCAATGGCCAAAGGAAATAATTTAGAATTGTTTATTCATTTACTATTGAGATTACAGGAAGGTATGTGAGTCACTGTGCGACAAGCAAAGTTAATAATCTAACACATTAGACTGGGGATTTGTTTATAACGCAAAAAGTAACCAACTTCAAATCAAGACAATGGAGTGTCTAACCATAGATTTAGATGACACGTGAATATAAACGTCTCATTGAAGGTCACCGTCCTGTCCCGCGCCCGCCACGCATACCTTGTGAATGAGCATTTCTCTTCCGTCCTGCGTGGTCACGACGACACCGGAGTGCTTTACAGGACCAACCATTTTAGAAAACCCCGTCAAAGGCCGTTCAACGTGTGTCGCACTCTGTACGGGCTGGTTGTAGAGCCGAGTCAGCTCACTCTGTCGGCCGATGTCGAAATTGTGAGTCCGGCCTGAACTTCCACCACCGTTAGACTCAGTCCGACCTGAACCTCCTCCACTGCTAAAACTGCGGAGGACAGAAACAGTTACATATTAGTTATTACGACTATACGTTATCTCTACTGGTGACGTTATTCCTGTGGTGGTGTGTTGCATGCACGCACGCACGCACGCACGCACGCACGCACGCACGCACGCACGCATGGAGGCCCGTCCGTGTCACGAAATTAAAATGGAAATGAAATTTAAATTACGACAACAATACAGGTTTCAGGAAAGTTATTTACTTTGTTTCATTTTTTTATATTTCTAGTAAGAATATCGCAAATTAAGTAAGCTCATCCAGATATTATCCCGCAGGTAAACGAACACGTGATCATAATTTATAGTAATTAAAACATCCACGCGTCTTTCAAGTTAACATTTTACAATAAATCAGTACTTTTTCCACTTGTGTACATTCTAATCAACATGCAAAAGGCAAAATTCGCCAGGAGAGAAAGACCAAGCATTAATGTATTTGCCCAAACACATATGAACTCTACATACCCAAAACCCGACATCGTTGTCTATGCAGTCGTTGGCGTGATATTGTTCGTGAGTTGTACTGCAGCAGTTGCTCCGTTGTCTCGGACGATGGTTGGAGTTAGTCAACCTTCATGCGATGTGCCGTATTTTACTAACGGATGTTCTATTTATGCCTGTGCTTGCTGCTAACAGAAAGGCGGACTATATATGCGTCACTGCAAAGAGTAGTCTGATGCTGGGAATTCCCCATGCGTATGCTTTCTTTTTCCGTGGTTATCTGGTGATGATGAATGAGTAACCAGCAAAAAATGTACTCGGTGAGCAATCCCCGAGGCCCGTAGTCAGACGGTAATGCATGGCTGAGCTGTGTAATTTTGCTCGGTGGTGGGACTTTCAACGCAGCGCCATGTTCTTTTTCTGTTTGTGTAACCAACCCGACTACTGTGTATGTGGTAAATGGGCAAGCTGCAATTTATTGATAAGCATGAAAGGGATTGCTGCTGTGCACTGTGAGAGGTAGGGGAGACCGGGGCTAGTTGTTACAATTTTAAGTTAAAGTCACTTTTTGTGAAAAGTATGTTAAAACCTAGGTGTGTATATGGTATGGGAGTATCCCCCTTCCTACCTCGGGGTGTGTGTGGTAGGGGAGTATCCCCCTTCCTACCCCAGGGTGTTTGTGGTACGGGAGTATCCCCCTTCCTACCTCGGGGTGTGTGGTAGGGTAGTATCCCCCTTCCTACCTCGGGGTGTGTGGTAGGGGAGTATCCCTCTTCCTACCTAGGGGTGTATATGGTAGGGGAGTATCCCCCTTCCTACCTCGGGATGTGTGTGATAGGGGAGTAACCACCTTCCTACCCCAGGGTGTGTGTGGTAGGGGAGTATCCCCCTTCCTACCTAGGGGTATATATGGTAGGGGAGTATCCCCCTTCCTACCCCGGGGTGTGTGTGTGGTACGGGAGTATCCCCCTTCCTACCTCGGGGTGTGTGTGGTAGGGGAGTATCCCCCTTCCTACCTCGGGGTGTGTGGTAGGGTAGTATCCCCCTTCCTACCCCGGGTTTTGTGGTAGGGGAGTATCCCCCTTCCTACCTCGGGGTGTGTTTGGTAGGGGAGTATCCCCTTCCTACCCCAGGGTGTGTGTGGTATGGGAGTATCCCCCTTCCTACCTAGGGGTGTATATGGTAGGGAAGTATCCCCCTTCCTACCCCAGGGTGTGTGTGGTATGGGAGTATCCCCCTTCCTACCTAGGGGTGTATATGGTAGGGAAGTATCCCCCTTCCTACCTCGGGGTGTGTGTGTGGTAGGGGAGTAACCACCTTCCTACCCCAAGGTGTGTGTGGTAGGGGAGTATCCCCCTTCCTACCTACGAGTGTATATGGTAGGGGAGTATCCCCCTTCCTACCTAGGGGTATATATGGTAGGGGAGTATCCCCCTTCCTACCCCGGGGTGTGTGGTAGGGGAGTATCCCCCTTCCTACCTAGGGGTGTATATGGTAGGGGAGTATCCCCCTTCCTACCTAGGGGTGTATATGGTAGGGGAGTATCCCCCTTCCTACCTAGGGGTGTGTGTTGTAGGGGAGTATCCACCTTCCTTTCCATTTGACGTTTTGTTTTGACAAAACACTTGAAATGGTGTAATTTGGGACAGATTTATCCGGTTTTAATCAAGTTAGGGTCTAATGTAATCAACCCAAACTTCAGACAGGCGACATCGTACGTATACAATACGGATTTTTGGGAGGAATGCAGCCTTGGGCCGTATCCCGTTTTAATACGGATTTGCTGGGGAAAAAACGTGATAAAGTAGTCCTATGTATTTTCCTGTATTCGTCACATATGTATAACTTCAAATGTCAAATTTACAGTAGACGAGGTGCAACTACTTTTGAGTCTAGAGTTTCGGCTAAACGCAGTGGATTTTGTTTCATTTACACCTATAGGTAGGCCTATTCCAAACGAGTATACTACAATTGACTAAACCAACACGTAATCGTCTTAACTCTGTATCAGCATTATTGCAAACTAGAGGCACGGTAGTGTAGTAATAGTAAACATATATATTTATTCGCACGACAATGTGTATAGTTCAATTACAATTGAAGTATCTTTGCACACAAAGAGACTAACACGTCTTTGACTAAAAAAGTGCTACACGCATTTTCAATATCATTCAGCACATCCAAGGAAACTGTGTTTAATATTTTTTCATCCAGCCCCTTCCGATATTGGTTCAGAATGATATAATAAAAGTGGCTAGGTTTCATATTATAGAAAGTCAAGTTTGAACTGAGACAAAGTGTAATTGAAACTTTTAGACATATATGAACCAATACCCCGAAGGGCTAGATTGCCCTCTCAAGAGAGTCTATCCAAATTGTTATTGCATTTTAAACTACTCTGTGTAAAGCTTACCATTCGATTCATGGTCTGAATTTGAATCGGGAGACATTCTGCTAAAAGTAGTAGTAGTGCCATATAATAACAGTGAGTGCAAACTGGTAGATTAAAACGTTTCCTGAGACCTTTGCGCCATGTAAATGAAAATGCATCATAGAAATACATACACAATAGAAAGAGGAACAGTATAGCATAACTAATTGACGTTATGTACTTATATTACAAAACCCAGAAATGTAAATGTAGTAATTAGCACATCCGCCTTTCATGTCAGAGTTTTGAATTCAAGACGCAAACCGGACACGGTACATCTGGTGCTTGGCGATAAAGTTCTGAAAAAGCTAACTAGTTTAATGAGACTTCAAAAGGCCATAACATTCTAACCACGGTGTAATTATACAGACCGTAGTCAGTTAATAGAACGTTGCCGGGTGCTGGAAACAACTAGATACTAGAAACTATGTTTATATCAGCTGTGTTTTAATAACTGTTGCTCAACAGTGTGTGTGCGCGTATGCGTGTGCGTGTGTGCGTGTGTGTGTGTGCAAGCGTGTGCGTGTGTTTGCGAGCGTATGCGTGTGTGTGTGTGTGTGTGTGTGTGTGCGTGCGTGCGTGCAAGCGTGTGCTATTTCTTAGTTTTGACAAATACTTCAGTTTCTGGGTTCATTGCACAACAATCTGAATACATCACTGTGTACCACACAGAGTCTTCTGAGTGACTCTGACGTATGGTTCCACCATAACAGACAAGTGTATAGACTATTTCGCATGCCTGCGTCTTATGTCATTGAATTTAATATCCCTACTTAATCTGACTGCTTTGTCGTAATGATATCAAAAACTGGTGTGAAGCCTGAGCTAGTTTCTGTACATATCAGTCATAACTGAAAACATGTATGAGTGAGAAAATGACAATCCATTTATTTAATACAGTAATCATAGGCATGGAATGCCGAAGAGCCCCTACATAGGAGTGACAATCACAATTAGTTACAAGTGCCGTAGTAGGGGCGTAATTACCAAGTTGATTAGCCATACACATACATTTACAAACAGAAAGGTTGGGGTACTCAATCCCACCAGTAAAATAGAATACATGAAAAATTGGGCTAAACCCCTAACAATGGTAAACTAACAATGGTAACAAATCAAATGCGATTAAAAGTGACGCAACACCTAATGAGTAAGGGTGCTGTACATATATATATATATATATATATATATATATATATATATATATATATATATATATATGTATATATATATATATATATATATATGTATATATATATATATGTATATATATGTATATATATATATATGTATATATATATATATATATATATATATATATATATATATATATATATATATATATACATACATAATATAATGAATAAACCTACTGCTGATACATGACGTAGTGGGCTAATCACACAAACATTTATAAACAAACCATAATGAATGTATGGTAACCCAATGCATAATGTGTAAAGGTGCCATATATACACGAATATAACGAAAACTGCCAACTATTAACACATGACACAGAAAGGCAGGACCAAACTGCCACAGAAATGTACTTCGAAAAGTACCCGCACTAAAAACCCTGCGTACACTACTGAACATTCAGTGGAGGAAAACATATAACACAAAACCTCGTGTACCAAGCTACAACAGGGAAAAGCGTCAAAAATAACTTTGTGAACTACCTTTCTGTGACCAATGTTTCGCAATGTACCTACACGTTGTGCACGAGCTGATCTATTGGACCCCCACCGTTAACACACTATTAGGGAGGGTGGGTGGGATTTTTGAGCAGAGCGTAAACGCAACGTTGCTTACTGTACAAGACAGAAGCGGCAACTGAATTTGAAATACTTCTCGTCCAGCGCAAAGTTGCCCTCCGCCAATCATCTGTCATCACGTGCCACGTGCAAACACTGGACAGTACCTTTGCGCCACCTTGTGATTACCGGTCGGGCTGCTTTGAATGGACCTGTCAAATTTAATAATAGAGGGGGCGCCACCAAATACCCCTCTCCAAGCCTCACGTGTATAGTTATCTGCTCGGCGTAAACATAATAATAATAAACATATATATTTATTCGTACGACAATGTGTACAGTTCAATTACAATTGGGCCGTATCCCGTTTTAATACGGATTTGCTGAAAAAAAATCGTGATAAAGTAGTCCTATGTATTTTCCTGTATTCGTCAAATAAGTATAACTTCAAATGTCAAATTTACAGTAGACGAGGTGCAACTGCTTTTGAGTCTACAGTTTCGGCAAAACGCAGTGGATTTTGTTTAATTTACACCTGTAGGTAGGCCTATTCCAAACAAGTATACTACAATTGACTAAACCAACATGTAATCGTCTTAACTCTGTATCAGCATTATTGCAAACTAGAGGCACGGTAGTGTAGTAATAGTAAACATATATATTTATTCGCACGACAATGTGTACAGTTCAATTACAATTGAAGTATCTTTGCACACAAAGAGACTAACACGTCTTTGACTAAAAAGGTGCTACACGCATTCTCTATATTATTCAGCACATACTTTGCCAAGGAAACTGTGTTTAATATTTTCTCATCCAACCCCTTCTGATAGTGGTTCTGAATGATATAATAAAAGTAACTAGGTTTCATATTATAGAAAGTTGTGGGCTAGATTGCCCTCTCAAGAGAGTCTACCCAAATTGTTATTGCATTTTAAACTACTCTGTAGTAGTTTACCATTCGATTCATGGTCTGAATTTTAATCGGGAGACATTCTGCTAAAAGTAGTAGTAGTGCCATATAATAACAGTGAGTGCAAACTGGTAGATTAAAACGTTTCCTGATACCTTTGCGCCATGTAAATGAAAATGCATCATAGAAATACATACACAATAGAAAGAGGAACAGTATGACATAACTAATTGACGTTGTGTACTTATATTACAAAACCCAAAAATGTAAATGTAGTGATTAGCACATCCGCCTTTCATGCCACATATATATATATATATATATATATATATTTAAGTGCTATTCCTTGCTCGTTCTTGGAAAAACGATTTCATTCCAAATATGTGTTTATGTAGGAAATCCATGGATAATCCTACAGAATCCCACTTGACGTTGTCGAAGAAATGAGTAGTCTGTCATTAGCCTCCAGTCTTACATCGTTTGCTCTACCCAATATGAGGGCTTCGTGCAAACAGTTGATAGCTCCTACCATGTCGTAAATACAACGTGTTTAACAGCCCAAGTGCGGCGATGTAACCGGAAGTAATATGTTAACGACGAAGATCCATACATGGCTTTGTCTTGAGTTTAGATCTACGGTGAGAACGACACACGATGGCGTCTAGATAATTGAGACCATTCTCCGAGTTGAGGAACTTAGTGCCGCATGGCGACTATCTCTTCACTTCAACTCCATCATTCGGCGCCGGCCGAGGTGGCAGTTATCGGTGAAGATGTTGTACGCTTCGCCGCCGACACGAACGAAATCTCCTACAGTCGAGCCGGACACTTCCTTGCTTTCGACTTCTTTCCATTTGCTACTCATGTGCCTGGCGTCTGTCACCACCGTCTGGCTGCTTTTGCCGAAGTTTTCGCCCTGTCAACCACACATAGGCATCAGTTCGAACTGTACCTAGCGTGCACTGCGTAGGCCTGTCATCTGTATGTTAAGTTTGGTTAATCGATCGTAACATTTTCTTGAAAACCCATTAACTTTGTTTACTTACTGAGAAACAAAGTTAGTTGTTTGTCACAAACACGTTGGAGACAGCTCAATCCTGGATTTGATTGAATGGGGCTCTTGGTAATGGAAACCTTAGATCTTACCAACTTCAAAGCAAGGCATGGAAGATTCTAACCACAGATCTAAACGACTTCATGGTGGAATACAAATGGCTGTCTTTCTGGAAGGTACTCACTGCCCAGTCATGGCCCTGCCATACATACCTTGTGAATGAGGTATCGGCTTCCGTCCGGTGTGTCAACGACGACTCCGGAGTGCTTGAGGGGGCCAGGTATCTTCGAAAGCACCTTAGAAATCCCCGTCACTGGTTCATTCAAAGATCTTGACGAACATCCATTCTCTAATGGTCGCTCGACGTGTGTCATTTTCATTACTGGCTGGCTATAGAGCTGAAATAGCTTACTTCTCGTGGGGATGTCGGGCGCGGGTGGTTGACCATCAGTTATGAACCGGCCTCTGCCTCCTCTAGAACTGCTGAAGACACAGACAGTTGTTATTAGTTACAACAACATAATCATCGAGACTGACGGTATCGTTCCTGTTGTGGCACGACATACAGACACGCACGCACGCACGCACGCACGCACGCACGCACGCACGCACGCACGCACGCACGCACGCACGCACGCACGCACGCACGCACGCACATGTATATAGTGTGAGCGGGCCGGGCCGGGCCTGGGCTGGGCCTGGATCTAATAAAAATATTAATACAAAATCCAGATCTTTAATTTTAATATTAATAAAAACTGATTATAAATTGTATTTCCGGTTAATGAATGTTTAACATTATTTCTTTAGTATTACATAATTGCAAATTGAGAGTGGTGTAGTTGATTTACATACAAATTGTTTTTATTAAATAAACATAAAAAAATAATATATGAACATTGTATTATAGTATTATAACATATTTTTATATATGGCTTTAATTTATTAGCTTATGGTTAGTGTAGGAGATTTGTTTATCTAACCCTAACTTAACCCTAATACAAACCATAATTAAATTATGTTGTTAATTGAATTTGTTCAACTAAGTTAACATAATTAAATTAAATAATGTTACCAGTATGGGGCAGTTAATTTGGTATTAATTGATATTTCAATTAAATGTCACCCACTGGCAGTGAAACTCATTTCCAGCATTTCCAGCAGGCCTGCAGTCACTAGACTGAGACAGATCAGGTTCAGACAGGTGTGAATTAGTACAAGTGTGAATGAATCAGAATACCAACTACCAACTGGGGTGGGCACTGGGCAGTGGACGGGTCATTCATCCAAGCAAGATTTGGAGGGAAGACAATAGAATGTCCAATGGTAGAGTCGAAGGGTGATACATTGATGGTTAATCATGGCTTGATTTCTTCTGCAAATATGTCTAAAGTAAACATTTCGGGCTGGCTACTTCCAGCCAAGTTAACTTATGGGGCCATTAGATCTATGCAAAAGGCTACATTGATGCAAAAAATATGCATCTGTAACATATGTATTCTGTATGTACTATGTAGTAGTAATATGTACTGTGTAATGTGTGTACTGTGCATGCAATACTATGCATTGCTATTATATGAAATGTCTATATTAAAAGAATGTACATTATTAAAATTATACCATAGGAAGTCCCATTGTTGAAAAGAGGTTAAACTACATTCCAATATATAAAGCACTGGTGTCATTCATAATTCCATGCAAGATCTTAACTATGTAATACTAAAGAAATAATTTTAAACATTCGTTAACTGGAAATACAATTATAATAAGTTTTTAGTAATATTAAATAAAAAAATCTAGGTTTTGTAATATTTTTATAAGGTCCAGGCCCAGCCCAGGCGCGGCCCGGCCCGGCCCGGCCCGGCCCGGCCCGGCCCGCTCACACTAGGCCCAGGTCCGGCCCAAACCCGATTTGTTTAATATTTTTTTAGCCCAGGCACGGCTCTGGCCCGCAATATGTTGGCTAAGGCCCGGCCCGGTCCGCGAAATTTTGTAGAGGCCCGGCCCTTGGACCCAAAGTCCGGCCCGTGCAGGTCACTAATACGTATGCGTCATGCGTGCGTGTACCCATGTTCAGCATTGTTTCTTGTATTGGGTTAGGCTATGACTATGGTGTGTCTAAGACCATCTTGGGTAACATGATCACTCATGCCCATAGTATCTACGGGCCATGCTCATATTTCTAACGCATAATGTAATATGAGCCATTTGTAGAAAATTTTCTCCTCGTCCTCATCGAAAAAGTAAACAATATCTGTAATATATATATATATATATATATATATATATATATATATATATATATATATATATATATATATATATATATATATATATATATATATATATATATATATATATATATATATATTACAGATATTGTTTACTTTTTCGATGAGGACGAGGATATATATATATATATATATATATATATATATATATATATATATTAATTGGTGTAAGTATGTATGTATGTATGTATGTATGTATGTATGTATGTATGTATGTATGTATGTATGTATGTATGTATGTATGTATGCATGTATGCATGTATGCATGTATATACATGTTTGTGAAATGATACAGGTGTTTGATTCGTATTTTCTACACTTTAGGTACATGTATGTACTGGATAAAGTGATATTCCCACTGGTAATTGTTTAGTGCGTTTTAATAAAAACAATGCAGTTGCAAAATTATCACGAAATTCAAGGGCTTTTGAGAAAGTGTGGCATTTTAGCTTACTTCTCCGAACTTGGTATTAGTATTTAATGTGTCAAGAAGGAAATGTGAAGGATTACTGTTTTATAAAAATTCTACATACCCCAAACACTCCGCGGCTTTCTGCGATAGCAACACAAGTTGCCAGAAGGAAATCATCGTTGTCTGTGTCACAAATGGCGCGATTCTGCTCGGTGGCTTGGTATTCTCTCACTCCTACGGCAAACCCTTGTGTTACCAGGTAGTGGCCATTACTTCTGCGGAAGTACATTGTGTTAGTGAATTTACTTTTATTAGTGGAACCTTACTTCTACTATTGACACCTTATGCCAGTGAACCTTACTTCTACTATTAACACCTTATGCCAGTGAACCTTACTTCTACCGGTGTTATTGTTATTGCCCTTGCTTATACCAGTGGTGCCTCGTGTTAGTGGTCTTCACTTATGTTACTGGATGTTACTTCTACAAGCAGTACCATGTTTTAATGGTCTTTACTTCTGCCGGCAGAACATTATATTAGTGGTCCGTACTTCTGCCGCAATACCTTGGGTTAATAGGCCTTACCTCTGCCGCAGTACCTTGTGTTAGTGGTCCTTACTTCTACCGTTGGTACTTCGCATTAGTGGTATTTATATTCCCTGTTTTATAGTGTGACGACATTTTATTGGTCTTTGTGTATTGTATGCCCTGACATTCGTGGGAAGAAAAATACTTCCGCCCAAATTCAAGCGATGATAGATCTTGTCACGCCTATGGATATGACTAATGATTTGCTATCTACACTAGCTAATTGCATGAATTATTCTGTGCACGCACGCACTTTAGTCAATATTCGATGTTTAAAGTTGGTTCGAATGCTTCAGATAAACTGGTTAACTTGTTAGCTTGAGAGTCAGTTTAACTGTTTACTCAGATTCCGGGATACCAATGAAATTTGTCGCAGAGGGTGACAAAACGTGGCTCCACACCACCGAACATTGGTAACTGAAGCTAGAAATGATGCTACAAATGGCGCCATCTATCGGATAGTTGTGTTGTTTTGGGCAGATCGTAATTTTACTTCCTAGTCGATGGTTGACGAATCAAGTGCCAGTGATTTTGAGACGATTCCCCTTTCAAGGATTTAAATTACTAGTTGCTGTTAAGCAGCACAGGGCATAACAATTTAAATGCCAATGATAGATGGAACCATGCACCATGAACAAGACGAGTCCGATATATGTTGGTGACGGGAGTATCTTGTTGATTTTCTCGAAAAAAAATTTTTTTAGGATTTGACGTGACGAAAATGTAACTACAGATCGGCGACAAAACAAAAAGCTGTGTCGTGTTAAAAAATCCGAATAGTCGTTTTAAATAGGCTTCAGGGCGGTTTACTTACGTCGTACTGCTGTCTAGGCCGCCTTCTCAACGCAGTGGCAGTCTCATATGTGTTGGTGTTGCTTCTTTTCCGTGGTTATAATGGTTATGAATGCGTCACTAGACACAAGTTGGTTCCGGCGATGGAATTCACCGAGACGTTTTTTGTTCCGTGGTTATATAATGGTTATTCATGCGTGACCAATCGAGGATTGCGTGAGACAGTCACGCCATCTAGCGGATTAACCTTGAACGTGAAGAAACAGGAAGCTACATAGTTTACTGTTTGAGGCAGTTAAGAGTCGGAACAATTGATGAATGTAATTTCCTAACAACTAACGATACGTTTAATGAAACTTTCAACTGGGAAGTCCTTTGACAACGGTGGCAAAGTGTTATGCCTTGTATGAGACCGCCATAACATTGGTTCGAACTTAGCGTTTCCCAGGCCTTCCACATTTGTTTGGTTGATATCCAGTTTTTGCTTGTCCAATCGAGTGTCTATCACGATATGAAATATATCTAAATCAATCAAAATCCGCTGGGTTTTGTCAGACATTTGTCTAGCATAAAAATATTTGTTCTTCGAAAGCTATAAGTTTGTCGTATGATTTTAGACGCCATCACAGAAGTAAATAAAAGCGGTGGATCTCCGTCGTTATTAAAGGAACACGTTGAAACGTTTAATGTATTAGTGTATTGTACGTAGCCATGTATGGTTAGTGTGCGTCATTCAGTAGCAGTTCAATGGGCGCTCAGAAGATTAATGAAACGCATCCTTCTTGGGAGCTTCCATTTGTACTTGTCAATAATTGATTGGACGTCGAGTTTGATGTCCTTGTACTCATGAAGTCAGGTGATGTATCTTGTAGGGTGTAGCGTTATTTCCTGGTTACCATGACCACCAGATAGATAGATAAATAAATATGTTTTTACTTATTTATTTTTTCTTTCTTTTGTTGTAAATATTTTTATTGATTCATCCTTGTTTTTATCTCGCTTTTAGTGCAATGGTGTTAAGCTATTGCTTCGTGCCACTTTTGATCTGTTGTGGCATCACCAGGCCCCTGAACTTCAGCATAAAAAGTAACACCAACCCATTGAGTCGATCCTGGTGCACGGTGCTCAGCATTACGGTTGTCAGCAGTGTGAATGCAGAGTTAACAAGCTCTACTCCAACACTGGTGAGCGATATTAGCATCAGCAAGTGAAAAATACGGAAAAGATTTGGAAACATGAAGCTCGATATTGCATTCATTATTTCTTGTAGATTATAAGGCTTTGCTTCTTCTGACGAATCCCATTTCTTCTACTACAGTGTGAATTCATCTTATACGGGCGTTAGGTATGGCAGGTCATAGCAACGCCATTCTTGTAGATCGACTATGTTAGCATCTGTCAACTTACCCACGTTTTTGGACAGGAGCTTCAGGCCGACCACAGCTTTCCCTATGATCGCATTGAGTCTAGTATCCAATTCTTGAAGGAGGTAGTCTAGAAATGGTAGGAATACTAAGCGTCGCCAGTGTTTTTTTTGTGTCTCCTCCGCGTTGTTTCTCATGGTCTTACCCCACCCTCCCCCCGCGCATTCGGACCGAGGTCACATACCCAAATCTCTTCCGTCATCTTGTAGACCTCACTGTGCTCGGCGTCTGCATTTTGTGTGCTGTCGATAAAGATGTCCTTTACCAGAGAGACTTCCTCGTAGGTCCGGAGAACACCCTACATAGAACCCTGGGCAGCTTGCTGAGGCCTACTGTGTACTCAAACATAGAACCTTGGGCAGCTTGCTGAGGCTACGACTACAAAGCTTGTGATTGCGCAGAAAGCCAAAACAGCAGATCAAATCAGTCATTGTTTTTGGACTCCTTTTGTCGGGATGGTGGGTAATTTTTTTTATAGAAAATCAGCAGAACTAATGTCAATCAGCGTTCTAAAAAGCAGTTTTAGTGTTATAGCTTTGTGGCAATTATAATAACTTATTTACTGTTGTAGCTTTGTGGCAATATAATAACTTATTATTTAGTGTTGTAGCTTTGTGGCAATATAATAACTTATTATGCACCCGGGCGACTACCTCGATAATTGTTCTGTGGTGTCGCGACGGTTCTCTCCGCCACACAACACAGACACACGAGTAGTAAACGGCCAAGTCGTCTGGTTTGCAAGGCTCTGGTAGGAGAGGACATTCTAGGAGTATTATTTGAGCGTCCTTCCCACAGTCACATTGGATAGCACCCACATTTTGATTGGGGGTGCCACACATTTTAATGCGGCGCGAGGCGCTTGGTTGACACATTCCACAAATATGAATACCCATTAAAAACCCTGGCTAAACCATGCATAATAGTTACTTTCAAGATATTTTCAAGTAAACATAAATTTGTTTTTATATTTTGCAATGCATTATTTAGTCCTTGATGTTTTAGTACTTCCTAGATTTACAAAAAAATACCACAATTGTTTTCCTTCTGGTTTCGTATGGTGAGACTTTACATTACTGGCAAAAGAAAGCAACATTTTATTTAACAATATATTAAAGGCATAGCAGTGCGAAGAGGATAATCATGTTAAAGACAATCATGTCAGGTAACTCAAACAACTGAACATACTTACATCAGTAACAAATGCGACAAAGCAATTGACAATTAACTTAAATCACTTTATTAAAGCAAGCACCAGTGTCAACAAGCAAAATACAAATGCAACATTAAGAACAACACGGCATGTCTTCAATATTATGTCTTAAGTAGCCACGGCTTCGCTAACACACCTTGCCAAGATGAATTACTAATTTTCATGTTCATAATGTTCCATTCGTCGCATCTATATTTATGCAAGCAAATGCACAATCACACTCCATATTCTTAATCTCCTTCAGAGTTTACGTAAAACTGCTTTTAGACGTCTCTCTGCGTCTCTGTCTTAAACATACGTCAATATTTACAATAAAGGTGTATCCTAGTAGGCGAAGTGGGCAGAAGCGTTCATTTCGACCACTCTTCAACGAAAGCTATGCCCACGCCACGGTGTTGTAAAAAATCATCATACAAACACACCAGTAAGGTACGCCTTCAAATCGAGATTGCAGATACCTAGCGCCACCTGGCGACTATCCTCTCACGGCAGCGCCATCATGCGGCAACGGCCGTTGTGGCAGTTGTCGCCGACGAGGCTGTAGTCACGTCCGCCGGCACGCACGAAGTCTCCTACGGACGAGCCGGACACTGGTCGGCTTTGGACGGGCCTCCAGTTCCTGCTCATGTGTCTGGCGTCGGTTACCACCGTCTGACTGCTTCGGCCGTAGTCTTTGCCCTGTCGACGAAAAATATGAGTTAAGTTTGAACTGTAGACCCTATCCAGTATAACTTGGGTTATCAGAAACCTTGCGTTCGACTGTTTGCACGAGAACTGTTTAAGTATCATTCATTTCAATTAATAAGGACCTACCTATTTATTGATCTGAAACTGATTCCATTGAATAAATTTGTTTAATTACGCAAATTTTTTTTCTCGTTATTTACACGGTGCCGTTGTCGTAATCTCTGTTTTAAAACTATATTAGAATATATCTACATAACTGAGAGCCGTTGGTAGGCCATCTTAATGTACCTACTTGAATGTTGCTGAATTGTAAATATATGACTTAGAATAGTAACTGATGTTATTAACGTTCAATTAATTATAATATAATTTATTGTTTATGCTTCAGAATTTGTATTTTTTGTTTTAGAAGTGTACATTAATATTCTATGATTGTAGATAATGTTTTATGTATTTAATTAATACTTTTTATTTTGTTTTATGTATTCTACAAATCACGTATCCAATCATGTATGTATGTGTATATATGTATATATATATATATATATGTATATGTATATGTATATGTATATGTATATGTATATGTATATGTATATATATATATATATATATATATATATATATATATATATATTTAATTTAAGTAGTAATTTTTTATGCGTGCGTGTGTGCGTGCGTATAGGTATATCCCGGGTGACGATATTAGCGAGGAAGCTGCACTGCCGAGGTGACCGTAAAGTGAGGTTAGACAGTATGTGCGAGTGTATGTGTGTGTGTGTGTGTGTGTGTGTGTGTGTGTGTGTGTGTGTGTGTGTGTGTGTGTGTGTGTGTGTGTGTGGTGCGTGCGTGCGTGCGTGCGTGCGTGCGTGCATGCATGCATGCATACATACATACATACATACATACATACATACATACATACATACATACATACATACATACATACATACATACATACATACCTTGTGAATGAGGTGTCGTCTTCCGTCCTGAGTTTCAACAACGACCCCAGAATGTCTAATTGGGCCAACCATGGTAGAAAGCCCTGTCAACGGCCGTTCGACGTGAGTCACTCTCCGTACGGGCTGGTTGTAGAGTCGAGTCAGCTCACTCCGCCGACCGATGTCGAAGCTGTGAGTCCGGGGGGAGCCTCCGCCACCGCCAGAGCTGCTGGAACTTCTGAACACAGAAACGGTTATTATCAGTTAAACTACTCAGAATCTTGATTAATGGCGTTGTTCTTGAAAAGAAAATACGAATCAAACATGCATACATACATACATACATACATACATACATACATACATACATACATACATACATTCATACATACATACATACATACATGCATACATACATACATACATACATACATACACCAATATATATATATATATACATATATATACATATATATATATATATATATATATATATATATATATATATATATATACATATATATATATATATATATATATATATATATATATATATATATATATATTTATTTTTTTATTGGTGTATGTATGTATGTATGTATGCATGCATGCATGCATGCATGTATGTATGTATGTATGTATGTATGTATGTATGCATGTTTGAGAAATGATACAGGTGTTTGATTCGTATTTTCTACACTTTAGGTACATGTATGTACTGGATAAAGTGATATTCCCACTGGTAGTTGTTTAGTGCGTTTTAATAAAAAACAATTCAATTAAAATTTTAAAATAAATTGTACCCTTTTGAGTTATTGTGGTTTTAATTTAATATATATATATATATATATATATATATTATATATATACATGCATGCAAGCATGCATGCATGTATGCGTACATATATACATACATACATACGTACGAATTGAAAAAACGTTCAAGTATAATAAAAACAAAAGGGAGCCATTTATTTATTCTTGGTAATTTAGACATAGTTTGTGGATTGTACGCTTCAGGTTTAGCAACATTTGCATTAGCACGAATCCATGGTGATTTAGATTTCTAAAGTGAGCTGATTTCTGTAGCTGAAATGTCATATCGCAAATTCCTGTGAAATGAATACTAATAATCAAGTTGACAACGTCACGATTGGTTACTGCAGACAAGCCAGATATGTAATTTATCCTTTGAAATTGAAAGTATTTCGGTGCGCACCAAGTAATATATTTATGTTTTCATACTCATACAAATATTTTGAAAACCCAAATCACGAGATCAATGTAGATTTAAGAAAAAATATAAATTTTATATGATAACTGTTTGTATGATAAATTTTTAATTGTGTTATATCATATGTGAAAGACACTTCTTACCGTGAGGTTTTGTGTATTTATCATCAGGTCCTGTGGTGATGTTATGTATTTATCATCACGTACGAGTAAACCAACCATATATTTTACATCGCGTAGACAAACGCGTATTTTTAATAACATCGTGCGAAATTGTCTCATTTAATGTAAAAGTACTACAGAAATTAACATGCATTGAGCCACCGTTAATCACTTTAATTAATAGACCCTACTGTACAGTACGTCGAAGTCAAGGATTAATAAATTTGTATATATATGCATTAATGTAGCATTCAACACAACGAATCTACAGCGAATCTACAATACCTGATCAACCACGCATTTGTCGGCGATAGCAGCAGAACGGCTGCGACTATAGTGAGAAGTTGCCACGAGGAAACCATCGCTGCCTGTGCCACCGATAACGTCTAAGTTTGCTCAAATTTCTGATGATCTCTGTCGAAGTTTGTAGTCAGTCAACCGTCTTGCGATCTGCAGTGGAGCTGCCTTGATACTAACGGACCGGCCTATTATATACGTTTTAGCAACGAGGAAGTGAAATTAATATATTAGCAGCTGTTACTTACTGGGATGATCGTGTTTTCCATCACGTCGTCAGTATCACGACTGGCGCCTCCCGACCTTCGGACCCTTCCTTTACATCCCGGTCTCGTGTTTCAAAGCTTGTGCTGTTTTACACGTGGGGCCAGACCAACATTCAGCTTCCCGGTTCACGATGGACGAATGGGGATCACTGTTTCACGTCCTGGTCCACGGCATACGAACCAAGTCACGGTGATTTTTAGACGGTGCTCCTTCAACGATTCTTTGAACCTTGAAAGGAAAAGGCACATTTGCAGACTACGACACTTCTCCTGCGCACATGATTACATTTCTTGTTGCTGGTTAGCATAATATGGACCTTTCAGTGATGGAAGGATCCCCTGCGTATGTAGACAGAATATGGACCTGTCAGTGATGGAAGGATCCCCTGCGTATGTAGACAGAATATGGACCTGTCAGTGATGGAAGGATCCCCTGCGTATGTAGACAGAATATGGACCTGTCAGTGATGGAAGGATCCCCTGCGTATGTAGACATAATATGGACCTGTCA
This sequence comes from Lamellibrachia columna, assembly GCA_963662155.1. Classification (NCBI taxonomy): domain Eukaryota; kingdom Metazoa; phylum Annelida; class Polychaeta; order Sabellida; family Siboglinidae; genus Lamellibrachia; species Lamellibrachia columna. The sequence goes on along the minus strand of OY759266.1, from coordinate 9,216,191 downwards.
GTGATGGAAGGATCCCCTGCGTATGTAGACAGAATATGGACCTGTCAGTGATGGAAGGATCCCTGCGTATGTAGACAGAATATGGACCTGTCAGTGATGGAAGGATCCCCTGCGTGTGTAGACAGAATATGAACCTGTCAGTGGTGGAAGGATCCCCTGCGTCTGTAGACAGAATATGGACCTGTCAGTGATGGAAGGATCCCTGCGTATGTAGACAGAATATGGACCTGTCAGTGATGGAAGGATCCCCTGCGTCTGTAGACAGAATATGGACCTGTCAATGATGGAAGGATCCCTGCGTATGTAGACAGAATATGGACCTGTCAGTGATGGAAGGATCCCCTGCGTCTGCCGACAGAATATGGACCTGTCAGTGATGGAATGATCCCCTGCGTCTGTAGACAGATTATGGACCTGTCAGTGATGGAAGGATCCCCTGCGTCTGTAGACAGAATATGGACCTGTCAGTGATGGAAGGATCCCCTGCGTATGTAGACAGAATATGGACTTGTCAGTGATGGAAGGATCCCTGCGTATGTAGACAGAATATGGACTTGTCAGTGATGGAAGGATCCCTGCGTATGTAGACAGAATATGGACCTGTTAGTGATGGAAGGATCCCCTGCGTCTGTAGACAGAATATGGACTTGTCAGTGATGGAAGGATCCCCGCGTGTGTACACCAAATATTCTTGTTTTTGGTGACATGGTCGCCTATGGAAAAATAAATCATGAACTGTCCCTGAATGAAAGTCATCCTTTCGCACTCATATTACGCATTGGTGTGAAGTATCGTCGTGTGTGATATTCTCAGGCTACAAACAACGCGCTACGCCACCTCGTGTAGGGATTGGTAAACATGCCTGGACATACGTAGTTCCAGTGTCATCGGTGTCCACTGTGCACACGTATTCCCCAAAAACAATAATTATTCACCAGAATGCATAATTCCCACCATTATTTTTTGCGTAGTATTTTGGATTTTAAATGTAAAATTATAAATGATTTTGAAATGGATTTTGTCACGTTCCTTTTTAATAAATACCATTATTAATATTTAGTATTGTTTATTCAAACAAAATATTTAATTATTTTGGGTTGTCTGTCTTGCTCGTCATGTACAGTATTTGTAAAAGCACGTGTTAAAGCACTTGTCGGTGAAAGTAAAATGTGTTGGGCCAGAGATCCAGAAGATTGATTCGAAAACATTGCAAATCAAATGTGCCGGTGTGTGTTAATGGATTGCGAAATTCCAGCTAGTAAGAACATTGTGTGTGATGCAAATAATGTATGCGCGAATGTTTTCCTACATATTAACGTGACTGAGATGTTAATAGAAAATACATGTCCGATTCCGGATGAATATACTAACATACATTTATAACTATACATAATATATATATTCCATTTTTTTATATACTGTTCATACGCCATAACGGTCTAACGATAAAAAAATGAACTGTATTATTTTCAGTTTATTGCTATGCTATGTAACAAACAGGTGACCTGATACGGTGGCCGATATTCTTAGAAACCGGAACCTCACTATATATTAGGAAACGCTGATACCAAATCAATAATGTCATAACGTTGAACGTTGAACGTTCGCTCAAGGCACATACATAATTAGCAATGTCAAATGAATCAGTTGTCGGTTTTTTTAAACGCAGAATTAGGAACTGCTTTTAACGACGCCATTCATCAATTATCCGGACTCTTCAAACTGGAGGGTTTGTACGCCGTACAACGTTTGTATGTTGTGCAGATGGGAATAACTTATGTGGTCCTGGTGTATACGCTGTGCATCGCCAACCTATCATAAACTCATAATATTTACACCGGCCAATCAGCCATGTTGGCACTGGCGAAGCCTGGTGAAACTCGATACTGACGAAGGGGTGTGAGTATCACACGAAAATAATTTTATTTACTTCCTGGATCCAAAAAGATGCAAAGTCCGAGCAAAACATCGCGTGACTACTTCCCGAATAGGATAAAACATTATTTGCTTACTTCCTGAATCACCCTAAATGACATTTCCGAAAATAACTGACTTTTTTATTTACACAATTACAATTATTATGCGACACAAAAGAACATACATTTTATGAACATCGAATTTTGGATTTATAAATTGATGAATTTTCTAAGGCAAAGATAATACGATAGACGTTATAGTAATAATAATAAAATATATTTTAAACGTAAAAGGTAATATTATATCAACACACTACTCTTCGTACTATAATAATCTGCCTTCCGAGAGATAAATAATAGACCGACGAGCGCAAGATAGTTCGGTAATTCGTCCACCATATTTACCTTTTTATAATCTATTTGACGTAGATGCGTTTTTCCTGGTAATTAACTTATATTGTAATACGAATCACTTATCTAATAATATATTCTATGCTAAAAAACTCTTGAGTACATTTCATTAATTTATGTGTATATATTTTGGTTTTATATCCTAATATGTTCTATTATTCATTTACAGCGCATTGCTTCACGATTTTTGCATCAACTCTAAATAAATGCAGTATTACTATTACTCTGGTATTCGATACAAATTAATCACAACATAAAAGTACTACAATTATTCGATTTAAAGTGTGATATATATTTTAAGTAGGATTGATATGCAGGTACTCATCAAAATCCTGAGGTGAAAACATATCAAAAAAGGAGTATCATTTCAACATTTCCGGTACTTGATTCGTCTAGATGAATAGATGAATACTGATCTGTCCCCACGCCCCGCGTGTGAGACAGCACACACGTTGACACATTGGACCGGGATGTAGGAGTGGACCTCAGTCGTGATGGAAAACACAATCACCCAACCAACTGGCAACATATTGATTTCACTTCCTAATTGCTGGGTAGTATATATATACATATAGGCCGGTATGTTGGTATCAAGGCATATCCACGGCACATCACAAGACGGCTGACTGACAACAACCATCGGCAGACATCATCACATATCTGTTGCAGTACAAATCTAGAGCAGACTCGCGACGTAATCGGTGGCACAGACAGCGATGGTTTCCCCGTGGCAACTTCTCACTATCGTCGCAGCGGTTCTTCTGTTATCGCCGACAAGTGCATGGCTGTTCAGGTAATGTACATTCACTGTGTTGGTACAGCTACAGAAGTAGCTGTTGTTGCAGTTTGATGAACTGTACACTAAGCTGACCTGGATCCAGGCACGATACAACACAATGACTTAACCTAGTACAATACTAGCTGGGCGTGTGAGTTATATCAGTGGACACGTTCTCGTTGACGATGCTTCTGTCAACCAGTGGTTAGCTCGCCTCAATCTTAATCTTCCTGATAGCTCCACAGCACTGTCAATGCATTCCACACTTCTGGGTCGGCCCACTCTTGCTGCAGCTGGGCGAGTGTAATGATTACACTGGTTGGACTGTAGGGATGTGGTCAGAGGAAGCAGACTATGGAGGACGTGCGCAATGGTCACTACTGTTAAAATGTCCAGTTTTAATAGACAACAAGTAGCGTCTGACTGTGTCGGTCCAATCGTCTTCCAAATATCCCCGTAAATGCAGACTTGAATGTACAGAGAGCGTTCGCACGACTGGGCCATCTTGTCGCACTGAGCTATTGCAGATTAGTTCTGTTGTTCACACAGGCTTAGGCATCTCCGTCTTACTCGAGCTGCTCAGCCTGTAAGACAGGCAACTTATTGGCTGAGTAGTTGAAGGAGAAGACGATCTGCTGGAATGTGTCCACCATACTTTCCACTAGTAGCTCTTAGCTGGCATGCAGTAGCCAAGTTAACACTGTGTCCTTTGCAGTGAGCGTAGATGGCGACGGGTATCAGCTGATTGATTCATGCCTGCACTCTAAGATGTATGCCAGCCAGATTAGGGATGGACCGTTCAATTTCTGGGGCGGGTTGGATTTTTTTAATATTTGCAAAGCCACTGAATGGAAACTTAATAAGTTTTGTTTGTCACATTGATGTGGAAGCACGTGTGTACATGCGCGCCTGCAACCAAACAGCACTGGTCAGATTTAATTACAACTGCTGCGCAACGTTTTGTTTTTGGTGTGTATCTGAATATATGTGATAAGAAATATTTCGTCGGTCAGATTTCACGCAAAAATCCGGCCCTTCTCTTAGAAGTTATATTGAATCGAATGAAACAGAATGGAATAGTATAGTAAAATGTGTAGTGAAGCGTAATGTTGCTTGACAAATTATTTGCAATTTGTTCGTGAAATATTTATGCTTGTCTCACCGGAATAATAATCATTTCTGTCTTCAGAAGTTCCAGCAGCTCTGGCGGTGGCGGAGGCTCCCCGCGGACTCACAGCTTCGACATCGGTCGGCGGAGTGAGCTGACTCGACTCTACAACCAACCCGTACGGAGAGTGACTCACGTCGAACGGCCGTTGACAGGGCTTTCTACCATGGTTGGCCCAATTAGACATTCCGGGGTCGTTGTTGAAACTCAGGACGGAAGACGAATGCTGATCCACAAGGTAGATATGATAATTAAGAAGAACGGCTGGACGCGATGCGTCTCCAGTGAGATTGTTGCTTGTGTTCTTGCAGGGAAGTTGGTTAGAGCGAAACAAAAGCTATTTTATTTCATGGGCCGCGCCATTCTGATTTACCATCTCGCTTGATTGAGAATTTGCGTTGCTTCCGACGTCCATTCGATTTCGGTCGAAGGCACTTCATGCGTTTCACAGGAAATCGATTTCTTAGAACTGCCACGCACTTATTGGTCGTCCAATAAACATGTCAGCCTCCAGCATGATTGAGATCTGACCACAATCTCCCATGTTTAGAACAATGCCTGAGAACACCACCAGCGTGGTAGTCTTGATTGTAGTTAGAAATGATTAGCTTTTGTTATCTCTTTTAGGTGCAATGCTCCAAACCTTGAATTTTGTTTCGCTTTAAATATATTCATTGTCTTTTTATTAACGCTGATATAAGTTATGTAAACTCGGTACAACTTTGATTATGATAAATACTAATGATCGTAGTGTTTATGATGATGTTCGAAATCATAACATCGACACAACAGCAATAGTGATTACCATAACAAGTCGGCGATTGAGGAAACGGAAATTGAGGACAGACAAGTGATTCCAGGGAAAACATTTCTGATAAGAAATAGATAGTAATAAAATACCTACAGTTCTCGTACAAACTCTCGAACGCGAGATATTTGAGAACGAACGCAATGAACACAAACTTACTCATATTTTTCGTCGACAGGGCAAAGACTACGGCCGAAGCAGTCAGACGGTGGTAACCAACGCCAGACACATGAGCAGCAACTGGAGGCCCGTCCAAAGCCGACCAGTGTCCGGCTCGTCCGTAGGAGACTTCGTGCGTGCCGGCGGACGTGACTACAGCACCATCGGTGACAACTGCCACAACGGCCGTTGCCGCATGATGGAGCTGCCGTGAGAGGATAGTCGCCAGGTGGCGCTAGTTTTGTTCATTATTGTTTATTTGTCTTTTTTTATTAACATGGTGTTCGATTTAATAAATTTATTTGACGTTACGTGTATGGTTTGTCGTATGTCGTTATGATATATTTATTTAGTTGTTTAAATTATTTGGTAGGATATATCTTTCCTTCCCAACGGGCATATGTGGTTGGGTGATTTAAATATAACGCCTTATGTGTATGTCAAAGTGTTGTGGACAATGCCTCTATAATGTATGTTTCACAATGTTCACCTTTCCCTGAACATATATCAAGATGTTTGCAGGACACATGCGTGCAGCGTATGGGGGCGGTAGCGTTGTGGTTAGAACATAGGACTTTCAATCTAGAGAACACGGGTTCGAAATCTCTTGTTTCCGTTCTGAAGCTTTGACAATTCCGTTCACTCAAATATTTCTATGGCATAAATAATCTCGAGGCACTAACGTCGTATTTCGCCAATCCGCCCTTACGAAACTCGTATCTTATTTGTCTCTATTAAAGTCCCCGTCATATTGTCAGAAATGCCTATGGGTATTTCCGTAGTCATGATCACGTTGCTAAATTTAATTGTGCAGTACGATATGCAACAATTATAACAAATCAACACAATTAAATGATAATTTCAGCACAAATGCAATGTCTAACTACTTCACATTATAGCATACAAACGTCACCAGCTGGACTTAATTTATTTAAGATTGAACAAGATTGCTATCCCAAACTACACGTTCCAGATGGCAAGTGTACAAGGAAGCCATTGGCTTATCGAGAGTAAAAAAAATGTATTATCTATGTATCGCCCGCCCTTATCAGATATATGTCAATTCTGTTTTGAAACATATTCACACTACTAGCATTAACACAATCATTTGACAGTTTATTCTATTCATTTATTACCCTCTGTTAAAATGAGTACTTTCTCATGTCCAACCTACACTGTTTTTTTTAACTAATGCTACTTTGTGTCCTCTGGTTCTACTGCCTTCTTTAAGTTTAAAGAACACATTCCTATCAATATCCTCATAACCATTCACTAGTTTAAACATTTCTATTTGGTCTCCTCTTAGTCTCCTGGTTTCTAGTTTTGTCAAACCGCATTCTAATAAGCGGCTTTCATAACTAAGGTCTCTCAATTCTCTAATAATTTTAATTACTCTTCGTTATATTCTTTCTAGCTTGTCTATGTCCTTCTTATGATATGGCCTCCATGCTTGTATACAATATTCCAAATGTGGTCTAAATATTGCTGTGTACAGGGGTACGATTAGTTGTTTCCTCATTATTTTTGATAGTTCTCCTAATTAGCCCTAGAATTGTATTACCTTTTGAAAGAGCAATCTCACATGGCTATGAAACTTTCCTGTCAGCACTAAATGTTTCCTAGGTCCTTTTCTTTTGTGGTTCTACCTAGTACAGCATATCCCATTTTATATTCTTCGTCCATGTTTCTATATCCTATGTGTATGCATTTACACTTCCCAAAATTTAATAGCATTGACATTTTGTCTGACCATTTAACAATTTATCTAGATCATTTTGTAAACTTTGTTTATCTGTATAATTTGTAGCCTTTCTGAATTCTTGTCATCTGCAAATTTCACTACTTTGTTAGATATGTCATCTTTCAAATCATTTATAATATATTAAAAATAGTATAGGTCCTAATACTAATTCCTGTGGTACCCCACTCAAAATAGATTTGCTGTTTGAAACCATGCACCAGTATGTCTGCATGAATTACTGGTAGCGTTGTTTGGATAACATTTTGAAACACTTCGGCAGCTGAACTCAGTCCGAATATTAGTCTTTTGTACCGCCACCGCTTTCTCTATGATGTCAAATTGCTCAAGTTTTACCAACTCTTCCTGGACTTTCTCTCTGGTGTGGTAGGGAATTCTTCGGTGTCGATTCTGGACTGGCTGAACAGTTTCGTCAATGTACAACTCAACTTGTACACCTCTCAATTTGCCAATGCCTTCAAATATGTCATTGTACTCTTCACAGAGTTTCGAGTAACGATCAGTTGTGTTCACTAGTGGTATTTCACCCACTTCGTTTACCTCTCAGATGTTGGGGATATACCCAAGTTGCATTGCTGTCTCATAGCTTAGGAGATTGCCTTTTCCCTCGCCAGTCACATACATATACACTATCTGATTTCCTTCGATTTCCACGTCGAATTTTCCAAGAATGTTCATCGGGTTTCCAGCATAAGGGATCACAGGGTTGTGTTCCTTGATGAGTACTGGACGTTGCTTTAAGCTTTGAAACGCTTCTTCGTCTAGCAAGTTGACCGATGATCCGGTTTCGACTAGGACTCTGACGGGTGAATCGTCGATTATGATAGTTACCAGTGGCTTATTCACGTTGTTCACTTCCTTCTGGTACAGGGACCAAAGGTACAGACCCTCACCCTCGTCAGACTTGGTGTGGTCCATCTGTTCACTTCCTTCTGATACAGGGACCAAAGGTACATATTTTCACCCTCGTCAGACTTAGTGTGGTCCACCTGACGAACCAATTTCCCCGAATTCTTGTATTTCGGCTTGACTCCACCTTTCTTGAACTCTCCCCATTGCTTGTGCTGCTTTCTAGGAGTGGCAGGTCTGCAGAATTTGGCAAAGTGGTTTGTTTTTCCATATTTGTAGCAAGTCGTCCCTCTGGTCGGACAATTCATTTTGTGCGGGTACTCTTCCCCGCAACTGTTGCATTATTGAGTGCTCTGAGACACAATTTCCGCGAGTTACACTTTGCAACTATCTGAGTTTTTATTTCTCTGTGTCACGAAATTTGCGCGATGCTGCTAATTCTCGTACAGTAAGCATCAATTGTCTCATCTGCCATTTGTTCACACTTGTGAAATTTGAACACTTCATATCCAGTGGTGACTTGGGGTTTGAATTACTCACTCAGCTTTCTGACACCAGTTGCATAATCAGCTATCTCCCATACGAAGTGAAGAAACGTGGCCTTTTGTCCGCTGATTCCGTAATTTTGCTGATAACGAGCAGTCGTTCGGATCTCGTCAGCCATTTTTCCCATCGCTGACCGACGGCAGTCCCCGATATGTCAAATGCAGCAAACTGAGGCAAGGCAATCGCCATGGTTTTGGCTCGTTCAGCTTAGTCATAGCGTCAGTTCAAACACAATTCACTTTCCAAGAGTGAAGAGACAATGACCATCCTCATCGCCAGTTTTAGTGTTTTACTAGATGATTTTACTAGATGACGAGACAAGCTTAATTACAATAAAACATGCTTTATTTCCCGCATGTTCGCTTGAACACTAAGTCCCGGATGTACATAGGTCCAGTACATTACATTACAGTACATCCAGCTCAATAAACATGTCAGCCTCCAGCATGATTGAGATTTCGCCACAATCTCCCATGTTTAGAACAATGCCTGAGAAAACCACCAGCGTGATATTCTTGATTGTATTTAGAAATTATTATCTTTTGTTAATTTTTTTAGGTGCATTGCCACAAACCTTGATTTTTTTTCGCTTTAAAATAGTCATTGCCTTTTTATTAATTTATTTTATTAGTGCTTAAGAATATATATTACGTAAATTCGCTGCACGTTTGATTATGATAAATGCTAAGGATCGTAGTGATTATGATGATGTTCGAAATCATAACAACGACACAGCAACAATAATGATGACCATAACAAGTGGGTGGTTAAGGAAACGGAAATTGAGGACTGACAAGTCATTCCAGGGAAAACATTTCTGATAAGAAATAGAAATAATTAAATGATCAGTCCGCGAACGGACTATCTACAGTTCTCATACAAACAGTCGAACGCGAGATATTTGAGAGCGAACGCAATGAACACTGGATACATTTCAGACTTACTCATATTTTTCGTCGCCAGGGCAAATACTACGACCGAAGCAGTCAGACGGTGGTAACCGACGCCAGACACATGAGCAGCGACTGGAGGCCCGTCCAAAGCCGGCCAGTGTCCGGCTCGTCCGTAGAAGACTTCGTGCGTGCCGGCGGACGTGACTACAGCACCATCGGCGACAACTGCCACAACGGCCGTTGCCGCACGATGGCGCTGCCGTGAGGGGATAGTCGCCAGCTGGCGCTAGTTTTGTTCATTATTGTTTATTAGTATTTTTCCTAACATTGGTGTTTGATTTAATAAATTTATTTTACGTCACTTATATAGTTTGTGGTATGTCGTAATGATAATATTTATTTTTAGTTGCTTAGTTACTTAGTAGGATATCTCTTTCCTTCCTAACGGGCATATGTGGCTGGGCGGTTTAAATATAATGGCTTAGGTGTGTGTCAAAGGGTTGTGGACAATGCTCCTATATTGTATGTTACGCAATGTTCACCTTTTCCTGAACATATAGCAAGGTGTATACGGCATATGTTGGTTAAAACATAGGACTCAATCAAGAGAACACGGGTTCGAAATCTCTTGTTTCCGTTTTGAAGCTTGGGCAATTCCGTTCACTTCAATATGTCTATGGCACACACAAACTCGCGACACTAACGTCGTATTTATTCCCTCTTATTTCTACCAGGTCTGTCTGCCTGCTTTCTAGCATCTTGTCTTTGCATTCTATTGACATAATCCTCGGAAACAGCTCTCTATCTCTTCTGTCTGTTTTAGGAGTCAGACCACAGTTGAGAATTGCATTGGTTGCCATGTTAACGTTTTGTCTGATTATAAGAAAACGTGACCACTAAAAATTCTGAAACTTTTTCACAGAAACTGCCATCATCTCTTTGACATGCTGACCAAGTTTTATCAAAATCACATACCTCCAGCTCTTTTAAATCGCCCCGACGTGCGATGCCTATCAATTTTGACAAAAATAGCCATGTATTCATGCGCCCACGTGGCCCATAGCAGAAAAATTCCCCAAAAATCCCTCCGCCAGTTAAACTCTTTAAAAAATGCACTGTTTCACAGCCAATAGCTTCTACAAACAAACCTGTGAATATGACTGCTCAATTGCACTTATGTCACATCATATGAATTCTTTAAATTCACATATCGCAATTTAATACGCCCTACACAATAAACAGGAAGGTCAACTGTGGTCTTACCCCTTTACTGATCCAGAGATCTTGCTGCTTATAGTAGACTCTCTAAAGTCAACTCTTCGCTGAATGCTCTAAGACGCAATTTCCGAGAGTTACACTTTGTAACTATCTGGGTTTTAATTTCTCTATCATGAAATTTGCACGATGCCGCTAATTCTCGTAGCCTCGTACAATAAGCATCAATTGTCTCATCTGCCATTTGTTCACACTTGTGAAAATTGAACACTTCATATTCAGTGGTGACTTGGGGTTTGAAATACTCACTCAGTTTTCTGACACCGGTTGCATAATCAGCTATCTCCCTTACAAAGTGAAGTAACGAGGCTCTTTTGTCCGCTGATTCCGTAATTTTGTTGAGCAGTCGTTCGAATCTCGTCAGCCATTTTTCCCATTGCTGACTGACGGCAGTCCCCAATATGTCAAATGCAGCAAACTGAAGCAAGGCTATCGTCATGATTATGGCTCGGTCAGCTTAGTCATAGCGTCAGTTCAGTTTCAATTCATTATCGAAGAGTGAAGAGACAGTGACTATCCTCTTCGGCAGTTTTAGTGTTTTACCAGATGACGAGACAAGCTTAATTACAACAAGAAATGCTTTATTTCCCACACGTCCGCTTGAACTCTAAGTCCCGGATGTACGTGGGCACAGTGGGCACATTACATTACAGTACATTACATTACATTACATTACAGTACATCCAGTGAGGGGTGAGAGGGATAACAAATTGTAGTTCAGTCAAGACATTACAGACACGTGGTGCGGATGGAGGAAGGTTGACTACCAAAGTAGGTAGATGAGTGTTGTAAGGTGGAACGTATACCTGTGTGTACCATAAAAAGGGGGGTTCATATTTTGGAACGTCCCCTGGCTACGGACCTGCTCACACACACACACACACACACACACACACACACACACACACACACACACACACACACACACACACACACACACACACACACACACACACACACACACACACGCAAGCAAGCAAGCACGCACGCACGCGCGCACACACACACATACACGCAAGCAAGCAAGCATGCACGCACGCACGCACGCACGCACGCACGCACGCGCACGCACGCACGCACGCACGCACGCACGCACACACACACACACACATGGTTTGCTCCCTGAACAATTATTTTCAGAACACCATATGTGAGGTTAACGACACATTTGATGTGCCCAGATTTACATTTCTAATGGATTGTTGGCGATGTAAGCATGTATCAGTGACGATAGGATCACTTGCCAATGATGACATGATCTAGTTGTTTGGACGCCATTTAATGGGAGCATCGTGCATGTTGATTTACTTTAGATAATTTAGTGACATAATTTGATCAACTGTTTCCAGCAGGTTGATGAAAGAATAACTATTAACACAGTTTATAAAAAAAGAAAATGCGAATGCGTGAGCTGTAATAACAATGTGGACAGTATCGCCAATAGAAAACTGAACAGTGATACGTCCCCTACTGAGTACTTTTGCAGTGCGGCGTATTCTAGTCTCGCTTGTCCCACTCTCACTCGCCCTCGTGAAGAGAGTCTGGCTCCGAACACGTGGTATGACTGTTATCCTTCCTGTTTGTTTACCGTTAAGCACCAGCAGCTAATCAACGTCATTATCGAGATTCTACACAATAAAGTTATTTTGTATGATATAACTTTTCAGTGTGTCAATTTAAACCAAATAAACTGATAAAAGTTCATTCTTATTTGATGAGTTAGCCAAATCCACGGATGAGAACCTAAATATGTATGCACCCCCCATGATATAGGTGCATACATAATTTCGGCAACAAAGAAAAGTATTCAGGCTCTGGTGAGTGCGACAAACGGTGGCGCCACATCCCGGATCACATATAATCGAGGCTAGGCGTATTCCTGCTTCACTTTCACTGGAGAGGATGTGACATCATTATGTGTCTTGCTATTGTGTGCTTACAGATGATCTCTGATTTGTGGGCCATATTATTTTGTGCAGGCGATACATGTGCAAAATTACAACTCATAGCGATATCTACTTTAATTATGCAAAAATGATGGGGTACTTATCTTTATTTTAGGTCGTACGTCAACAGTGCCGATACAAGGTTTCAATTCAAAGAAAGTAGAGTGATGTTGTTTGCTATTCCACTGCTGGTCTCAGTGGGCTAGTCAGGAGGATAGTGACGTCTTGTCCGGTCGGCTTAAATTGCCAATGGGAACGCGGTAGCCTTATGTTCTACTGTAATCCCGTTGTAAAAGAACCTCGCCTAGTAATGCCAGTCGGAATCATAGACAAAGTGGTGGCAAAAGCGACGCGACTTAAGATAATATGCTTCTCTCAACGCATATTGATGCCGCTAACGTTCGCCAACCTGTTTAACATCCGGGAACTGACGCCGGTAAACCTCAAAGTAACTGACAGCCAGGACAACTTCTTTCGCGGCGTCACGAATATACTGTGTCTGGTTCTGAGCACCATCAGCTGGAAACGCCTCGAGGAAGGCTGTTTCAGTGGATTGTCCTTGGAACATATCAACCAACTCGAATACATGCACAGTAATGTGCTGAAGCCGTTGGTGTCGTTGCAGTCGTTCACCTTCCAACGCGTGATTTCCAGCAGGGGCGCAATGTCCTACGGGGACTACAGCCAAATACTTGGCGGAATAACCAGCTCCAGTTTCCACACACTTGTCTTGTACGCCATCCACTCGGTGCTTCACAGCGAAACGCAACTCGATATAAATGACCTTTTCGTAAACAGGACACGCTGAAGCACTTAGATCTTGGTGGAAACAATGTAGGACTCTTCTGGGGTTCTCCAGCATATACGCTCCCGTAATTGGAATACATGTCAGTCGTTCAAAATGTCATCATCGGGTCACAGTTCATATCCCGCTTCTGGATGCAACTGATTGGTCATATACGCTTGAAAACATTGAACATCAGTGGCATGAACAATCGGGCAACTGCGTCTTTGCTCCGCATCACAGCAAACGCAGATTGCAATCGAGCCATTCCTGTGATGATTATCCCGCGACTTGAGTCTCGACGGTCCTCCACCATCACGACTTTCTGCAGGCTAGCTTACTCGAGAACACGATCTGGGAGAGCATCGACAGGTGTCGCTTCACCGTGCCTCTTTTATCTCCGCATTTCTTCTCCAGCAACTGGTGTCTCCCCGAGATGTATATCGCTCGCAGCCGCATCATCAGCCAAGGTGGTGATGTCATCGTGCCAATTATTCTGCGGGATTTTCCACTGTTGCAGCTAACACGGACACTCGAAGGCATCCCGAGTAAATCCTATCTGCAGCGGACGGAAGACACTCGGTGTTAATGTGGAGTTTTATGATGGCAATATACATGTAGATATAACGCACGCTCGCACAGACCCACGAATATATATATATGCGTGCGTGCGTGCGTGCGTGCGTGCGTGCGTGCGTGCGTGCGTGCGTGCGTGCGTGCGTTCATTCAAGCATATTTGCGTGAAACGGGTTATGCTAATTTCTGGTTAACCTCTCAGTGTTGCCACCAGGAAAAATAAAAATGATAACACTGAGTCAATGTCAATGTTAGTTTGTCAATCCGCACATTCCTGTACGTAATATATGATTATGATCAACGATTCGTAGCTGTTTCGAAAGGCTTCCATGCGAAGGACTCGTCTAAATCAGGCAAAGTTTCGATGATCTGTCAAACCAGTCAATAACTTATGCTAGGAATACGAATTTCTACATTAGTGTTGAAAACCAAATCCAGGTAGCGCCGCCTGTATCTCAGTTTCACCGTTGGAGAAGAGGTGCCCAATTGATATCATCAACACGAGAACCATGCTCAACAAACACAAACATGTTAAGTTATCACAACGTTTCGGAAAACAAAACATTAGATGCTTTTTATCTGCTGCGTCGGTTAAAAAGTACACGATGGATGGATAAAAAATACCATGAACCTACGCAGTACACATGTTATTCCAGTTGTGATAAATTAATTAAAAACAATGATTAATTCTGACATATCTCGCGTACATAGTAGTCCTCGTTGCCCAAATCTGCTCATGCACTTTGTGACGACACGAAATGTGCAGGTTAAGGACGTTCTGCCCATATATGACACACGGTAATTCTTCCCATTCGTTGCTTGTGCTCACGCGTCTTCCCTTTGGCGTCTTCACTGCGTTCTTGGTTCCGTTCTGTGTCCTCGTTTAGCCGTCATTGACTTCCCATTTAGCTTATCCTTCTCATTTGCTGACTCGTGATCAACGAGTTCAAATTGTGTGTGATGAATTCCAGTTTATTAGGAAACAATAATCTTGAACTTAAATGGGTGTAGTTTCTACGGAGCGACAGGTTGATAGTCGAGGATAACATGCCATTTAGCCTATCAGTAGTGCATAAATGCATTGTCCAACGAGTCACGTGACACCGTTGACCTCCTTTTTCGTTGGACATTGCTGTCTGGCTCAATTACTCCTTGTAACAGTATGAGGAAAAACACTGGAACACCTGTTTCATTTATCATTTCGCTACCCTATGATCGCTGTTTTAAATTGATTGTTTCTCACAGGAGGAGTCACGATTGATGTAGTGTCTGAGTGCAACAACGTGACGTGACCGCGGGCGGTTAGGGCGACCTAAGAAATATGCATCCTAATGAGAAAAGTACGTGTTTCGCGAAATATTTAACAAAGAAAAAACCACTATAACGTCTGCTACCAAACCTAAATCCACGTGTCTGATTATCCATAATTCATGTTAAGCTATTTACTCTGTTTGTTATCTATTCGGCCAACCCTATGTATTGCAGTTCTATAAAGCATAATAAATACTGATTCTTCCAATAACCAAATGGTCAAAGTATTTATGAGCAATGACTCAACCCTTGCCTGTTGCCACCTAGGCATATGCCACAGTTCCGAGAGAGATGGTCATGGCCACGTTGAGGTGAATGGGTGTTCAAGACGGAAGTCACACATGAAGAGACAAAAGGTAGAGTAGTGTGTGGACCGGGAATACGATAGGAATTCAGGGTGAACGTTGACGTGTGACGGGGGAGTACCTGTTGTTCGTCAAAGTAGTGGAAGTTAGCAACAGGAAAACGAGTAAGAGGGACATTCTCGCCAAATTGCATTACACAGATGACCTGGCGGTAGTAGCGGACAGTGAGGCAGACCTTCTAAAACGGTTGGTGGAGTGGAAGGAAATCTAGGCAGACATGGCCTGAAAGTAAGTCTTGAGAAGACGGGGGTGCTTTGGGTCGGACAGCAGAACATATAAGCTTGGAAGAAATAAACTGAGCCAACGAGAAACTTTGTATATCTGGATGGAGTGGTTTGCGGGGACGGCTGCCCAGAGACGGAGATTCGCAGGAGAATTCAAGCTGAGGCGAGTGCGTGGAGGCAAGTGCATGGAGGAAAGTGGAAGGGGTGATGGGAGTCATGTCAACGTTCGTTACTTAGTCGGCACATTCCTGTCTGTGATATATCATGATGATCAACGATTCATAACTCTTTCGAAAGGCTTCCATGCGAAGTCTAAATCAGTCAACGTTCCGATGACTTGCTGAACCAGTCAATAACTTATATTAGGTAAACGAATTTCTACATTTGTGTTGACAACCAAATCCAGGTGGCGCCGCCTGTATCTCAGTTTCACCGTTGGCGAAGAGGTGCCCAGTTGGCATCACCAACACGAGAACCATGCTTAACAAAAACAAACATTTAAAGTTATCACAACGATTCGAAACACAAAACATTCAGTACTTTTTATCGGCCGTTGGTTAAAAACACATAAATACATGGGTGGCTAAAAAGTACAACCAAACTACGCAGTAGACATATTATTCTAGTTGTTATACATGAATTAAAAACAATGATTAATTAACCGTTGACCTGCTTTTTCGTTGGACATTGCTGTCTGGCTCAATTACTCCTTCGTACAGTATGAGAAAAAAATTGAAACATATATTTCATTTATCATTTCGCCACTCTATTACTCCGTTTTAAATTGATTGTTTCTCACAAGAGGTGCCACACGATTGATGTAGTGTCTGAGTGCAACAACGTGACGTGACAGCGGGCGGTAAGGCCGACCTAAGAAATATGCATCCTAATGAGAAAAGTGCGTGTTTCGTCAAATATTTAACAAAGAAAAAAACAATATAATGTCTGCTACCAAACCTAAATTTACGTGTCTCATTATCCACAATTCATGTTAAATTAATTACTCTGTACGTATCTATTCGGCCAACCATATGTTTTGCAGTTCTATAAAGCATACTAAATAGTGATTCTTCCAATAACCAAATGGTCAAAGTATTTATGAGCAATGACTCATCCCTTGCCTGCTGCCACCTGGTACATGTGAAGACTGGCCTTGTTACCCTCTGCGACTTAATAACCACGAATGTTTGATAATAATAATAGTCACAATAATAATAAAGTATGTTATAACGTTGTTTCAGTCCTTTTGTCTGTTCAGAGCGGTTTACAAGTTATTTCAATATTTTCCATAATTGTTTAGACATCGAAAATGCCACAGTTCCGAGAGAGATGACCATGGCTACGTTAAGGTGAATGGGAGTTCTAGGAGGAATTTGGGATGGTCGAAGGCATATATATATATATATATATATATATATATATATATATATATATATATATATATATATATATATATATATATATATATATATATATATACACACTCATATACATATACATATGCACGCATACACACATGCATACATACACACACGCATACATACATATATACGTACATACATACATACATACATACATACATACATACATACATACATATTTCCCGGAGTACAGCGAGGGGTCACTATGGCGTATGTTTTTTTTGCACACGTACACTTTACTACGTAAATTTTGTGGCACGTGCTTTGATAAACCTTTGATTTAGAACATGCGTCACTGGATGGCTACATGATAAATTAAACAGGTGTTAATTGAATATGTTTTGTTTTACTTCCTCTTACATTAGGAATGAATAATGGAGTCAGAGAGCAATATCCTGGGAATAAGGAGGTTGACGGTGTCACTTTAGTTATCTGCCAACTCTTTAAAACCAGCATTTAAGCTCCACTTGAAGGCAACATTGTCTTTCTATATAATAATGTATAGTACATATCCCACTCTGTGGCATTGTCGCACTGTGTTAGAGATAGTGAGTCCATGACAAGTTACACATTTACCACCTCCGTGCGATATTTTATTTCGCATGGCAAAGACACACCAGGTAGAAGGGACCAACGGCAGGGTAGACTCAAACCCAGGTCACCTCGAGTTAAAGTCCCGCCCTCAACTCAACCACCGTGCTACTGGGCCAAGCGGCGTGACACAACTGAACTATTTGAACGTGCGGTAGCATGCGAATACTGGAACAAAGTATTGCGTGTCAGGAAACAAAATCGTCGGAATATTTATAATGCTAAGTTGACATTTCGGTGACTCTGGTTGTACATGTAATCTTTAAATAGAGTTATGTACAAAATAATGCGTTTTCGCTGCATTTAAATTAATCTTCTTTCAGCAGGTGGTCTTATACCATGTACAGGAATGGTATTGGGTCGTTCAGTCATCGGTAGTCTAATACGGCACTTTTAGACAAGTGGCGCCAGTGCGCGGTATTGTGTGGAATATTTTCGCAGTATCAAATTTCTACAGCGTCACCACCGCTAATTTCGTACAATAGCTTCTGTAGCTACGTAGAAATAGTTCATGGCGTAGTTTATCTTATACAGTTACAAGTTAATGGAGTTGAAATAAGTCCGCCTTTTGTGAACAGTATGTCGGGCTCGACGTCGAGGTGTCTGTCGTGTTCACAGTGTCAACCACATGCTATGGCGTCCAACACAGACAGCGAGAGTTGCTTGAAGTCGAACTGGGTGACCAGCAAAATTCGTCAAATGAAGTCTCTGTACAGCGTAGATGTTACACAGATCTATCTGTAATTTCTGTGACCGCCGCTAGCCACCATGTTACGTGTTTCACGTAGGTATTAACGAAGTATAACTCAAGAATAACAAGTTGAAGTGTAGCGTGAACAGAAGCTTTACCAGCCGACCCAATCTGATACAAACCAGCGTAGGCTGGGGTTACGCATGAGCTAAGCACTTTTCCTTTTAGTTTCCGAGATATATGTCTATCTCCGATCACCCCTTCCACTTTCCTCCGCGCAAGTGCAGTATAAAACAGTTATTTAAAATGTCAACAACAGTTACATGATAACTTGAGTAAGAAAGCTTTAGCCAGATACTTCACATACAGCGACATACGTCACCAGCTGGGTTAGCTGTCGACGCTAAATTCTTATTAAATATGCGGGATACTAACAATTAAACAATATATGATGCTATTATATTATAAAGCTAGACAGGCGTTGGATAATAGTGCGTTCATTTGATCAATTACATATAACTAATTAATAAATTAAGTGTAATATGTACTCATCATTTTATTAATCACTCTAACCAGTTAATTAATATCCATACATAGACAGTGAGAACATGGATCTAGTCAGAGAGTTAGATGGTACTGCCATCTGGCGATTATGCCTTCATGGAAGGGCTATCATGCGATCAGCGGCATCGTGGCAGTTGTCTGCCAGGGTTTTGTAGATGCTACCTCCTGCCGCCACGTAATATGTAGCTTTAGAGAAGTGCACTTGTTTGCTACTCCCGCGTACCTCCGTCCACTATGGGCTCTTACGTCTGATCTCTACCACCACCGTCTGGCCGCCTCTTGGGGTGCCGTATTGACTGCCCTGTTGAGAAAATGCAACGTAGTGACAAATCACTAAAATCATGCTTATTTTATTTACACAGTTGTTCAAGTTTACATGCAACAAGGAATAGAGTAGTCTAAGCTAATTTGAGGCCTAGTACGTTTCTTAATTTGTGTGCGGATAAAAAATATATATGCCTAATAAAATAAAACGAAGGGTGTAAGTATTGCCTGCATCGTCACTGCTACAACATGGTGACTAGTTGCTCTCTCTCTCTCTCTCCTCTCTCTCTCTCTCTCTCTCTCTCTCTCTCTCTCTCTCTCTCTCTCTCTTCTCTCGTCTCTCTCTCTCCTCTCTCTCTCTCTCTCTCTCTCTCTCCTCTTCTCTCTCTCTCTCTCTCTCTCCCTCTCTCTCCTCTCTCTCTCTCTCTCTCTCTCTCTCCCCTCTCTCTCTCTCCTCTCTCTTCTCTCTCTCTCTCTCTCTCTCTATCTCCCCCTCACCCTCACTTTGTCTGGATTTCTATCTCATCTCTCGAGTGAGTGAGTGAGTGAGTGAGTTAGTAAATCAATGTGTGAGTTAGAGATATAATGAGTGTGCGTGCACGCATGTGTTTGTGTTAAAATACTGATATACATTATCGTTACCTGATCATCATATGGGCTAGTGCGTCGAATTTTATAGCACTGATCTCAGTCTTACAAACTGACACCGATATAAATGTATACAACCAATACGTCATGCGTAAACACTATTTTTTATAGTTGTATCCCTTACTGCATATGGTTACATATTGTTTTAAATAGTGTTTGCGCACTATTGATTAAATAACCATGTATATAAACAAATAACATAAAAAGTGTATCAACTTGTGGCCAGATTTTCCTGTTTTTATGGACAAATTCAACACTGTCACCATTACCTTGTGGATGAGGTATTGCCTGCCGTCGTCCAAAACCACAACGACACCGGAATGTTTGAGAAGACCTAGCTTCACGGGCCATCCTGACAAAGGTCGCTCCCATCGCGTCGCTTTCACGACACGATGGTTGCACAGAGCAGTAAGCCCGCTCTGCGTGTTAATGTCATGGTTAAAAGTCTTCGGGCCTTTTCTACTGCTTCCGCTGCGAAAGAGTAATGCGGATAATTATAATAAGCATTCGTGTATTAAAACACAGGGACAATCGAACAATAACGGCTGGTGAGGGATGATGCGAGCGTTCGTGCATTTGCCATCGACTGAGCTCAACCAAACAAACATAATCTAAGAAACTAAAATAGCTATTACATCCAAAACGTAAGAACAAACAGCAGGAAATGTACAATAAGCTATTTAGGACCAGTATTCTGGAATGCGTTACCTAGTACAACAGCTTGTGTCCATTAACAAATTTAAAAACAAACTGAAAGAACTGTTATTCTCTAAATATCACTGACTTTACAGTAAACACTGCAAATAAAACACTTTGTATTTGTACAAAATGTACTCTATATCTATATTTATGTTCACGTGACTGAGATGACCATGTGCTTCATGCTTATGTAATATTTAATCTAGTCAGGATCATGTATTACTTAATGTATTCATGCTCACATTTAATGAATTAATGTGTAGTTGGTGTATTATTTGTTCATATAATTCAAAGTACAAATTATATGTTGATATTTAAGCAACATTTTTTAGACTCAATTTGTATTTGTATAACATATACTCCACATCTGCCTTTATTTTAACATGGTAGAGAAAAACATGTATTGATGTTGATGTAGTATTTAATGTATTCATGGTTCATGGATTACTTAATGTGTTCATGTTCACATTGTAATGTATTCATGTGCAATAATTAGTTAGGTTATTAGTGTAGTATTTGTTCATAAAATTCTAATTACAATTTGTATGTTCATATTTAAGCAATTTTTTATCATATTGTATTTCACTTGAAATAATGTTGCTTAGCATATGTGTTTGGCTTAAGCCTAAGGAAACAGTATATGTTGATTTATTTCTGGGTGGTCCTCGTCATAAGCCCTTGATTGATGGCATGAGGTGGCTGAAAATAATGGATCGTCGGTGGCTAACACTTAATGACACCGGTGAGTAATAAGACGTATTGCCTCACAGGGGTGTTTAGCATCGATATAATACTGTGTTGGATGTTTCAGTTGATGAAAGTAGAAAAAAATTGAGTTAGAACATGCATAAATATACATGATTGTAGTGCCATTAAATTAATTGACTAACCCATCTTTGTATTGTAAAGAGGACTATAAAAAATAACCGACAATAACATGTCGAATTCCTTATTGTTCTAGATGACATAAAATAAAAACACTGGTTGAACGACGATGGTTGAAGAGTTGCATAATATTCTGATACGATTACTGAAGCAATTCCACAGCAGATAGTGCGTTATACATTGTACTCCGTCCAAGCTAAGCACTGTTATATAAGTGCTTTTGTTACCCAAACGAAATGTAATTGTTAAGACTTGACTGAGCAGGTATCGTTTCTGCCTGGCAATATTGAAATAATCCTGAACGTAATATATTACTTTTCCCACATATGCATCAGTTAGGAAGGAGGGAGCTGTCAGTATAAGGATATTTGCTAAAGGTATACCATGGCTGCAGCAGGGATACACAATCTGAGTGATTGATGGCATAATCAGATATCGACGAAAGTCTAAATTAACCCTGTCTTGTTTCCCGTCATGTACACGATTTTTACCAACGATACTTGCTCCACAAAAACTCTCGACTTCAGATTGTCGTTGGGAGTAGTTTTTACCATTAATATTCTTGCTTCATGTTTTTATGTACGCGTTTGACGTAACCATTGAAAAATCCAAAGACTTTGCTCAGTAAAACAGATCAATCTTTTCCCAACCATATCACATTCTGGCACCCTGTGAATACGGTTATTGTACCCTTTTTAATGTGATGGTGTACATACGTCTTACTTAAACCGCTACATGTGTGTTGGAATAGTAACGATACCAGTATATATCAAGTTTTATTTGTAATGAAGATGTGGTCAATATACTTACTTATTTATCCTCTCCGCGCCCTAATTGGTGCATGAGGACACTGTGGTCAGCAGAGTATCTACAAATGATCCGCTTCAGCTGGGCCCGCTTCAGCTGACCCGCTTCAGCTGGGACTAAAGGAACCGACAATATGAGCTTTTATGAGCCAATTGAGAAAGATACATGCTTCTGCAATGATCTATGTCGCTGCGGAAAAAACGGCTAGGTAATCCCCGAAGTAACCGTAGTCATGTCGACCGAAGTGTGGTTATGCCTCAAATGTCACACTTGATGTCATGCGAACCATCCATAGATATGAAGAAACAAACAAACAAACCTGAACGACACTTCGCATCCAAAGATAACAGTAAATGTCACGAATGCTAGGCACGCTGCATGTTGACTAGTTTGCGGTGAAAGCATAATATTGCCTAACGGACTGGCTGGGAACTAATATGAAAGAGAATGTATGCACAACACTGACATTTCATACATAAAATACGCAATTATAAATTTGTGTTACATCAATTCGTTGACCATGCCGGTGACTGAAATAACTTTTCTCGCGGCCGAAATGACTAAAACCCGAAAAACCGCCAAACCCGAGACAAGATGTCGGAGCCGACGTAGATTGCACCATTGTTGCACGGATGTCTTAAATACCTCAGATTGAATGTCAACTCGATCTTATGATTTGATTAATTTAAATGTACCGAAAACGCCAGGAAATTAGTATGTGTACACCACGCTTTAAATATGACAATATGTACAACCAGATTCATCTAAATGTCAACTTAGCATATAAATATTGTGACAATTTTGCTTCCGAGCAAACAACAAATTGTTCCACTGTTCAACTGCTACGGTAGGTTCAAATGGCTACGTGTTATCACATCATATTACCTATCAGTGGAGCTTATGTGATGGTTTCACGATTTGAGAAATAGCTAAGGTGGCCCATTTTCCGCACAGTTGACCTCCGCATTCGTAGCTCTCTGTCTCCATTGCCCCTTCGCAATGTATGAGAAAGTAACACAGTTGAGCACCTATTTCATTTACCAAGCTGTGATCGATGTACTAAATTGAGTGTTTCTCACAGGAGATGTCACACGACTGGTGTAGTAAAGTCTATGAGTGCAAAAACGCAGCACGACTGCGTGTAGTAAGGCCGACCTATAAAACCGTCTTGCTAATGAGCAAAATGCGTGGGTTTTCCCCAAATATTTAACAAAAAAATAACCTCCACTATGTCTGCTGCTAAACCTAAAAACCACATGTACAAATATCCATAATTCATGTTGCTGTTAGTGAAATTCACTTAGAGACGGACAACTTTTGATAGAGTTATTAAAAAACATATGCATTAAAATATATTGTTTTCTTCTCTTTCCTATAAGACAGCTGACCGTTTTCGGTCAATGTTAAGAATCAGATTTATAGTTAAGATCTCAAAGAAGAAATGCGTTTGATGGGCGATTAGGTTAATGGATTCCGATCATCAAATAGAGTCGACGAGAAACGAGTTATTGTGTAAGAAGAAGCATATTTGCGTGAAACGTGCCACAAGGGAAAATAAAAATAATAAAACTGAGTCATGTCAACGTTCGTTTGTCAGTCCACACATTCCTGCACGTAATATCTGATGATGATGACCAACGATTCTGAGCTCTTTCGAAAGGCTTCCATTCGAAGAATTCGTCTAAATCAGGCAACGTTTCGATGACCTGCCGAACCAGTCAATAACTTATGTTAGGAATACGAAATTATACATTAGTGTTGACAACCATTTCCAGGTGGCGCCGCCTGTATCTCAATTTCACCGTTGACGAAGAGGTGCCCAATTGATATCATCAACAAGAGAACCATACACAACAAAACAAACATTTTAACTTGTCACAACGTTTCGGAAAACAAAACATTCGGTGCTTTTTTATCGGCTACGTCGGTTAAAAAGTACCACAAAACTACGCAGTACACATATCATTCTAGCAATGATAATTCTTGCATATCTCGCGTACATAGTATCCCCCGTTGCCCACATCTGCTTATACACTTTGTGGCGACACCAAATGTGCAGGTTAAGGACGTTCTGTCCATATATGACACGGTCATTCTTCCCTTTCGTTGCTTGTGTTCACTCGTCCTCTCTTGGGCGTCTTCACTGCGTCCTTGGTTCTGTTCTGTGTCCTCGTCGAGCCACCAGTGACTTCCCTTTAGTTTCTCCTTCCCCTTTGCTGACTCGTGATCAACGAGTTCAAATTATGTCTGATGAATTCCAATTTATTAGGAAACAATAATCTTGAAGTTAATTGGGTGTAGTTTCTATGGAGCGACAGGTTGATAATCAAGGATAACATAACACGCACGTGCCATTTAGCCTATCAGTAGTGTATAAATGCATTGTGTCTAGCGAATCATGTTGGACATTGCTGTATGGCTCAATTACTCCTTCGCACAGTATGAGGAAAAACAATGGAACCCCTCTTTCATTTATCATTTGACCACCCTATGATCGCTGTTTTAAGTTGGTTGTTTCTCACGGGAGGTACCACACGATTGATGTAGTGTCTGGGTGCAAAAACGTGATGTGACCGTGGGCGGTAAGACCGACCTATGAAATATGCATCCTAATGAGAAAAGTGCGTGTTTCGCTATAAATTTCGCAACGACAAAAAGCACAACGAGTCACGTGACACCATTGAGCTCCTTTTTCGTTGGACATTGCTGCCTGGCTCAATTACTCCTTCGCACAGTATGAGGAAAAACACTGGAACACCTGTTTCATTTATCATTTCGCCACCCTATGATCTCCGTTTTAAGTTGATTGTTTCTCACAGGAGGTGTCACACGATTGATGTAGTGTCTGAGTGCAAAAACGTAGCGACCTAAGAAATATGCATCCTAATGTGAAAAGTGCGTGTCTCGCCAAATATTTAGCAACGACAAAAACACTATAATGTCTGCTACCAAACCTAAATCTACGTGTCTCATTATCCATAGTTCATGTTAAACTAATTACTCTGTATGTTATCTATTCAGCCAACCCTATGCTTTGCAGGTCTATAAAGCATAATAAATTGTGATTCTTCCAATAACCAATTGGTCAAAGTATTTATGAGCAATGACTCATCCCTTGCCGGTTGCCACCTGGTACATGTGAATACTGGCCTTGTTGCCCTCTACGACTTAATAACCACGAATGTTTGATAATACTAATAGTAATAATAATAATATTAATAATAATAGCAATAATAATAATAAAGTATGTTAGTTCATTCATCTGGTCTGTTCATAGCGCTTTACAAGTTTTTCAATATGTTTCCATAATTGTTTAGACCTCGAATAGGTATATTCCACAGTTCCGAGAGAGACGGCCATGGCTAAGTTGATGTGGGTGGGAGTTTCAGACGGACTTGGGGATGGTCGAAGGCACATATGAAGAGACAAAAGGTAGAATAGTGTGCGGACCGGGAATACCATAGGAATTGAAAGTCGACCTGTGACAGAGAGTGCCTCTTGTCGTCGAAGTAGTGGAGGTTATCAGCAGGAAAACCACTAGGGGGACATTCTCGCCAAGTTGCATTACATAGATGACCTGGCGGTAGTAGAGAACAGTGAGGCAGACCTTCAAGAACGGTTGGTGGAGTGGAAGGAAATGTACGCAGCCTGACAGTAAGTCTGGAGAAGACGGAGTTGCGTTGGTCGTGCAGCAGAACAAAGATCTAGATATGAGCTTGGAAGAAACTGAGCCAACGAGAAAGCTTTGTATATCTGGATGGAGTAGTATGCGGGAAGGCGGCACGGAGATGCAGATTCGCAGGATAATACAAGCTGAGGCGAGTGCGTGGAGGCAAGTGGAAGGAGCGATGGGAGTCATGTCAAAGTTCGTTTGTCAGTCAGCGCTTTCCTGTCCGTGATATATCATGATGGTCAACGATTCATAACTCTTTCGAAAGGTATATCATAGAGGATGCGAAAGATTCGTCTAAATCAGTCAACGTTTCGATGACCTGCGAAACCAGTCGATAACTTATGTTAGGTGTACGAATTTCCATATTAGTGTTGACAACCAAATCCAGGTGGCGCCGCCTGTATCTCAGTTTCACAGTTGGCGAATAGGTGCCCAATTGGCATCACCAACATTAGAGCCATGCTGAAAACAAAACCAAACTAAAAAGTACCACGAAACTACGCAGTACACATGTCATTATATTTGTTAAACATGAATTAAAAGCAATGATTAATTCTTACATATCTTGCGTATATAGTATCCCCCGTTGCCCACATCTGCTCATGCACTTTGTGACGACACCAAATGTGCAGGTTAAGGACGTTCTGTCCATATATGACACACGGTCATTCTTCCCATTCGTTGCTTGTGCTCAAGCGTCTTCTCTTTCCCTGCGTCCTTGGTTCCGTTCTGTGTCCTCGTCGAGCCGCCAGTGACTTCCCTTTAGTTTCTCCTTCCCCTTTGCTGACTCGTGATCAACGAGTTCAAATTATGTGTGATTAATTCCAGTTTATTACGAAACAATAATCTTAAATAAATACTAATAATAATGTTAAATGGATGTAGTTTCTACGAAGCGATAGGTTGATAATTGTGGAAAACATAACACGCTGTTATTAATTGAGTAATACAGGGTATTACCGTTTAGACTATCAGTAGGGCTGAAATGCATTTTGTCTAGCGAATCATGTTGGACATTGCTGTATGGCTCAATTACTCCTTCGCACAGTATGAGGAAAAACAATGGAACCCCTCTTTCATTTATCATTTGACCACCCTATGATCGCTGTTTTAAGTTGGTTGTTTCTCACGGGAGGTACCACACGATTGATGTAGTGTCTGGGTGCAAAAACGTGGCGTGACCGTGGGCGGTAAGACCGACCTATGAAATATGCATCCTAATGAGAAAAGTGCGTGTTTCGCTATATATTTCGCAACGACAAAAAGCAAAACGAGCCGCGTGACACCGTTGAACTCCTTTTCGTTGGACATTGCTGTCTGGCTCAATTACTCTTTCGCACAGTAAGAGAAAAAACATTGGAACACCTATTTCATTTATCATTTAACCACCCTATGATCGCTGTTTTTAAAATTGATTGTTTCTCACAGGAGGTGTCACACGATTGATGTAGTGTCTGAGTGCAAAGACGTAACGTGACTGTGGGCGCTAAGGCCGACCTAATAAATATGCAACCAAATGTTTTACAGTTCTATAAGGCATACTAAATAGTGATTCTTCCAATAACCAAATTAATTTATAAGCTATATGCAATGACTCATCCCTTGCCGGTTGCCACCTGGTACACGTGAATACTGGCCTTGTTACCCTCTGCGACTTAATAACCACGAATGTTTGATAATACTAATAGTAATAATAATAATATTAATAATAATAGCAATAATAATAAAGTATGTTATAGCGTTATTTCAGTCATCTGGTCTGTTCATAGCGCTTTACAAATTGTTCAGTACTTTCCATAATTGTTTAGACTTCGAAAAGGCGGATTTCTTACGAAACAGTCAAAGCACTGGCGTGGGGGGGGGTGGTGGGGCAACTCATTGGTCAATCGTTTTCGTTGCGGTGGCAGTGGCGGGACTTGTTCGCAGTGAACAGTGAATAATGTTATGTTGACATTTATTTGCTTAGACCACTATCTGTGTTATTGGATGTGTGAATTGTGGGTTGAAGTGGCGGCGTTGAATCACTAAACCGTGTCTAACAATATCTTCGTTTCTGCTATGTGATGTTGGAGCAATGCTAAGTTTTTATGCCTGGCGTAGCTATTTTATTATTGCGATCTTTGTTGGGGCTCCCCCCCAACAAAGATAGCAATAATAGAATAGCTACGCACCGTTGTGATTTGGTGCAGTTTGGGAGGGAGTGCGAATTTTTAGTGTTGCCCCAGCGGCATTTTGCCTCGGTACGCCAATTGAATCACCTAAAAGCATCAATCAAGAAAGATGCACAACTGGGTATAAAGCAAGGGGGACAGCACCAAATCGCAACGGTGTTATCGAACAGCACCAAATCGCAACGGTGCCACAGAACAGCACCAAATCACAACGGTGCCAAAGAACAGCACCAAATCACAACGGTGCCAAAGAACAGCACCAAACCACAACAGTGCCACAGAACAGCACCAAATCACAACGGTGCCACAGAACAGCACCAAATCACAACGGTGCCGAAGAACAGCACCAAACCACAACGGTGCCACAGAACAGCACCAAACCACAACAGTGCCACAGAACAGCACCAAATCGCAACGGTGCCACAGAACAGCACCAAATCACAACGGTGCCACAGAACAACACCAAATCACAACGGTGCCAAAGAACAGCACCAAATCACAACGGTGCCACAGAACAACACCAAACCACAGCAGTGCCACAGAACAGCATCAACCCACAATCGTGCCACAGAACAGCACCAAATCACAACGGTGCCACAGGTCAGCACCAAACCACAACATTGCCACAGAACAGCACAAAACCACAATGGTGCCACAGAACAGCACCAAACAATGGTGCCACAGAACAGCACCAAACCACAACGGTGCCACAGAACAGCACCAAACCACAACAGTGCCACAAAACAGCACCAAACCACAACAGTGCCAAACCACAACTGTGTAACAGAACAGCACTAAATCACAACGGTGCCACAGAACAACACCAAATTACAACAGTGCCACAGAACAGCACCAAACCACAACAGTGCCACAGAACAGCACCAAACCACAAGTGTGCCAAAGAAGAGCACCAAACCACAACGGTGCCACAGAACATCACCAAATCACAACGGTGCCACACAGCAGCACCAAATCACAGCGGTGCCACAGAACAACACCAAACCACAACGGTGCCAAAGAACAGCACCAAATCACAGCGGTGCCACAGAACAACACCAAACCACAACAGTGCCACAGAACAACACCAAACCACAACAGTGCTACAGAACAGCACCAAACCACAACGGTGCAAAGAACAGCACCAAATCACAACGGTGCCACAGATCAGCACCAAACCACAACATTGCCCTTTTCCTTTTAGTTTCCGAGATATATGTCTATCTCCGATCACCCCTTCCACTTTCCTCCGCGCAAGTGCAGTATAAAACAGTTATTTAAAATGTCAACAACAGTTACATGATAACTTGAGTAAGAGAGCTTTAGCCAGATACTTCACATACAGCGACATACGTCACAAGCTGGGTTTCTGTGACTGCTGTCGCCATCCTGCATTATTTCACACTGCTGAAAGCTTGGCAGTTCAGATGCCGGCTGCAGCTTATTCAACTCTAGTAAAACTGTCGACGCTAAATTCTTATTAAATATGCGGGATACTAACAATGTTTCAATGTGGGCAAGATGGAATTCTCGCTTAAAAAAATGCCAAGCCTGTATAAATTAATATTAAACAATATATCATGCTATTATATTATAAAGCTAGACAGGCGTTGGATAATAGTGCGTTCATTTGATCAATTACATATAACTAATTAATAAATTAAGTGTAACATGTACTCATCATTTTATTAATCACTCTAACCAGTCAATTAATATCCATACATAGACAGTGATAGCATGGATCCAGTCAGAGAGTTAGATGGTACTGCCATCTGGCGATTATGCCTTCATGGAAGGGCCATCATGCGATCAGCGGCATCGTGGCAGTTGTCTGCCAGGGTTTTGTAGATGCTACCTCCTGCCGCCACGTAATCTGTAACTTTAGAGAAGTGCACTTGTTTGCTTCTCCGGGGTACCTCCGTCCACTTTGGGCTCCTATGAATGATGTCTGTCACCACCGTCTGGCCTCCTCTTGGCGTGCCGTATTGACTGCCCTGTTGAGAAAATGCAACGTAGTGACAAATCACTAAATCATGCTTATTTTGTGTACACAGTTGTTCGAGTTTACATGCAACCAGCAATAGAGTAGTCTAAGCTAATTTGAGGCCTAGTACGTTTCCTAATTTATGTGCGGATAAAAATATATATGCTAATACAATAAACGAAGGTGTAAGTATTGCCTGCATCGTCACTTCTACAACATGGTGACTAGTTGCTCTCTCTCTCTCTCTCTCTCTATCTCTCTCTCTCTCTCTCTCTCTCTCTCTCTCTCTCTCTCTCTCTCTCTCTCTCTCTCTCTCTCTCTCTCTCTCCCCCTCACCTCACTCTGTCTGGATTTCTATCTCATCTCTCGAGTGAGTGAGTGAGTTAGTGAATCAGTGTGTGAGTTGGAGATATAATTAGTGTGCGTGCACGCATGTGTTTGTGTTAAAATACTTATATACATTATCGTTACCTGATCATCATATGGGCTGTGCGTATAATTTTATAGCACTGATCTCAGTCTTACCAACTGACACCGATATAAATGTATACAACCAATACGTCATGCGTAACACTATTTTTTATAGTTGTATCCCTTACTGCATATTGTTACATATTGTTTTAAATAGTGTTTGCGCACTATTGATTAAATAACCATGTACATAAACAAATAACATAAAAAGTGTATCAACATGTGGCCAGATTTTCCTGTTGTTATGGACAAATTCAACACTGTCACCATTACCTTGTGGATGAGGTATTGCCTGCCGTCGTCCAAAACCACGACGACACCGGAATGTTTGAGAAGACCTAGCTTCACGGGCCATCCTGACAAAGGTCGCTCCCATCGCGTCGCTTTCACGACACGATGGTTGAACAGAGCAGTAAGCCCGCTCTGCGTGTTAATGTCATGGTTAAAAGTCTTCGGGCCTTTGCTACTGCTTCCGCTGCGAAAGAGTAATGCGGATAATTATAATAAGCATTCGTGTATTAAAACACAGGGACAATCGAACAATAACGGCTGGTGAGGGATGATGCGAGCGTTCGTGCATTTGCCATCGACTGAGCTCATGAAAGACACCCTCATCACCAATCGTTGTCATGTCTAGCTAAATATGCGGTGTTTCAGACTGTGTCAGACTGATGCTAGGTATCACTTAAGCTGGACAACACATATTGACAACCTATCAAAACAAGTAGCAAACATTTTCTCCCAATGTATATAATGAAAACTATTTATTGTTCATTGATCTTATCACATTTACAATATTGCACTCTATTATTGGAAAATTCATATTGTACAAACTTAAACAAACTAAGAATACGACAGAAAAAAGCAATTAGGATAATCACAAATTCTCATTACATCGCACACACTGATCATCTATTCTCAAAGTTAAAGCTAGTAAAATTGAATGATTTATATAAACATCAACTAGGTATTTTTATGCATAAAACTGCAAACAGCAAACTCCCAGATTCTATGCCATCAATGCTTACGAGAATACAAAATATCCACAAACATAATCTAAGAGACGAACAAACAGCAGGAAATGTACAATACATTATTCAGGACCAGTATTCTGGAATGCATTACCTAGTAAAACAGCTTGTGTCCATTAACCAATTTAAAAACAAACTGAAATAACTGTTACTCTCTAAATATCACTGACTTTACAGTAAACACTGCAAATAAAAAACGTTGTATTTGTACAAAATATACTCTATATCTACATTAATGTTCACATGGTGGAGATGACCATGTGTTTCATGCTTATGTAATATTTAATGTAGTCAAAATCATGTATTACTTAATGTATTCATGCTCACATTTAATGAATTAATGTGTAGTTAATGTATTATTTGTTCATATAATTCAAAGTACAAATTATATGTTGATATTTAAGCAACATTTTTGAGACTCAATTTGTATCTGTATAACATAAACTCCACATCTACCTTTATTTTAACATGGTAGAGAAAAACATGTATTGATGTTCATGTAATATTTAATGTATTCATGGTTCATGCATTACTTAATGTGTTCATGTTCACATTGTAATGTATTCATGTGCAATAATTAGTTAGGTTATTAGTGTAGCATTTGTTCACAAAATTCTAATTACAATTTGTATATACATATTTAAGCAATTTTTTTATTATGTTGTATTTCACTTGCAATAATGATGCTTAGTATATGTTTTTTGCTTAAGCCTAAGGAAACAAAATATGTTGATTTATTTCTGGGTGGTCCTCGTCATAAGCCCCGCGGGGTTTCTAGAGGATCTCCTTGGTTGCTCCGCTATTTGTATAATCAATTACTCAAATCATATTGTAAGTATGTTAAAATGTATGTATAGCCAAAATAACGTTATTCATTCACATTAATTTACACCTGTAATACCGATAACGCAGGAATATCATTGTCAATGATTCGGATTCATGATGTTACAACATAATTACCCAACAGTAAACAGGGGCTTGCACAGAGTTATTGTTATGATTGTTATCATTGTTTAACTTAGCGAGTGTCCATACACACAAATATGAACGCACGCACACACGCACACACACATTTCTGCGCAAGGAAACCTTTCCACCGTGATATCATTTTTAAAAATCATTGTTAACATGTTCCTGTACTTTCGTTTGAGAGCGTTTTCTATTGCTGTTGTAATGCATTTAATTAATTTAGAAATGTGTTAAGCGCATAATTGCTTCACCGTTAATTACTTTACGTTTCGGATAAGCGGATCCACTGTATTTAATTCTGTGCTAAACGTATGATTCGTTTTACGTTCATTCTGATCATTTTACCAAAGACGTTGTTCGTGTTCCGTGTGGACTGTATACAAGTTTATGCACTGTCCATGGAACTACAGTCTTAACATAACCACCATAATAATTTGATGACGATGATAGCGATGATGATTACTTTGATTGGCTTCGTAAGCCTGATGACCCACACAGTTGACGATTACTGTAGTTATGATTAACAGATGTAGTTCGACATTACCTGCACGGCCAGGCTGGTGTAGGATACAACAGCAGGACAAGGGCAGAGAGCGCTAAAAGTTGCCAAGAGAAGACCATCGTTGTCAACACGTCGTGATCGTCAAGCCGTTCTGTCGGATCGTTGTGGTTGGGTGCTATTCCCGCTTGCTTTATACGTTGATTTATATGTTGTGCAACTGTCTTGATTGATGTCATGAGGTGGCTGAAAATAATGGATCGTCGGTGGCCAACACTTAATGACACGGGTGAGTAATAAGACGTATTGCCTCACAGGGGTGTCTAGCATCGACATATTGCTGTGTTGGATGTTTCAGTTGATAAAAGTTATAAAAAATTGAGTTAGAATATGCATAAATATACATGATTGTAATGCCATTAAAACTAATTGACTGTAAAGAGCACTATAAAAAAAACCCGACAATAACATGTCGAATTTCTTATTGTTCTAGATGACATAAAATACCAAAACAGGTTGAACGATGATGGTTGAAGAGTTGCATAATATTCTGATACGATTACAGAAGCAATTTCACAGCCGTTCAAGTTAAGCACTGTTATATTAGTGTTAAGTTGTTACCCAAACGAAATGTAATTGTTAAGACTTGACTGAGCAGATATCGTTTCTGCCTGGCAATATTGAAATAATCCTGAACGTAGTATATTACTTTTCCCACATATGCATCAGTTAGGAAGGAGGGAGCTGTCAGTATAAGGATATTTGCTAAAGGTATACCATGGCTGCAGCAGGGATACACAATCTGAGTGATTGATGGCATAATCAGATATCGACGAAAGTCTAAATTAACCCTGTCTAGTTTCCCGTCATGTACACGATTTTTACTGTCTGTCAAGACTGTCAGGCAGATTATATGGAGTCCTTATACTGCCAATAGCAATCTATGGTGCGGAGGCTTGGACGCTACGATCACAAGATATTGAATATCTTGAGGTTTTGTTTAGATGCGCTGAATGCTGACTATTAAAAAAGTTTTCAGGGCGGACAGACTACAAAATACCAAGATCAGAGAAGACACAGAAGTGGTTTGGTCATGTTTGCCGTATGCAAGGAGATAACATCGTTAGGCAAGCATACGAACAAGACTTCAAATGACAGCGGAAGAGAGGAAGACCACCGAAGAGGTGGAGTGAACAGATCAGTAATAGGCTCCCACTATTGACAGCAGAGCGGCATGCCATCAATAGAACATAATGGAGGGTGCAACTTCCCAGAGGACTGCGAGGGGTCACTACGGCTTATGTTTTTAAGTGAGGTAAATCAAGTCAAGTTGAGGTAATAGTGCAATTTGTCTGTAAAAACATGTTTATTTCGTATGTGCATGTTGGACAACTGCATCGTTTAGTTTAGTGTTTCAGATAATAGTTCGTTTAGCCGCCAACAGTAGTTGGAGGTGCAGTGCTTTGTTTTTAATGATCTGTTATTACGTTACATTTTCTCCACAGGGCAGTCAATATGACACGCCAAGGGGCGGCCAGACGGTGGTGACAACCTTCAGGCAGAGGTGTCCCAAGTGGACGGAGGTATTCGGGAGTAGTAAGATTGTGTACCAGTCTACCGTTGCAGACTACGTGGCGGCAGGAGGCACACCCTACCACTGGTATAGCAATAAAGACAACTGCTACGGTGATACCGACCGCATGGTGGCGCTTTCATAAAAGCATAATCGCCAGATGCCAGTACCAACTAACTCTCTAACTGGATCCATCGATACATATGTCTATGAACTGATGTTAATTGACTGGTTGGAGCAATAAATAAAAGAATGACGAGAACACATTTCACTTAATTAATTAGTTAGATGTGATTGGTCAAATTAACAAACAATTCGCTGACATGTTTGTCATTAAAATATATGGTATGGTATGTTCTATCATAATTATTGTGATACAACCAGACAGGTCGTTTTAGTGTTGATGTAGTTTATCGAAAGTGTAACAGAGTTGAATGAGCTGTTGCCAACATCCGGCTTGTCCTAAAGATTCAGCTCAGAACTGTTACGACAGCCAGCCACAGACATTCCGCTGTTGACGCAGCGTTGCCAAATAACAGTCACAAAAAGCGGTAGATCTACTGCATTTCGTGATATGTCGTCGCTAGTAAGGGGTGTAGAAGAGGGTTTCACCACTTTGCGGAAGATTTGTTAAATTTTAGGGTACAGTTACTTATTTTTAATGCATTTTCTCGTTTATTTTCTACAAAAATTGTGGCCTGGCTGTATAGTTGGATTAAAAATGAGTAAATTTTATTTCTTTTACCTTGAAATTGTAGCTTGTGGTGGATTTTGGCTTGACAGCAGTAAAGCGGGAGATTCTGTACACATTTTAGAAAAGCGAATGTTCTACGGTCAAAGCGGTAGACTTGGCACAACTGTTGACGTTTGCCTGTTGTATCTGAAGTATCTGGCCAACTTTTGTTGATGTTGAAAACAATTATATTGAACAGTCAAATATTATAATAATAACGACATTCCAGAGAATGTCTACGTTTCCTTCTGTGTGAAGCAGTTATACATTTATAATTTAATTGTTTGGTGTTATAACTTATATTTACAATATCACAACATACGATAAATGTGTGTTTACATGCTATGTGTTCAAATGTGTGTTTACATGCTATGTGTTCAAATGTGTGTTTACATGCTATGTGTTCAAATGTGTGTTTACATGCTATGTGTTCAAATGTGTGTTTACATGCTATGTGTTCAAATGCTACGGTACGTTCAAATGGTTATGTTTTATCATGCTATATCACCTATCAGTGGAACTTATGTGATGGTTTCACGAGTTGCCAAATAGCTAAAGTGGCCAATTGTTCACACAGTTGACCTTCTTATTATCAGGACATTACTGTCTGGCTCCATTGCTCCTTCGCAATGTATGACAACGTAAACCGTTCGAGCACTTATTTGGGAGGGGGGGGCGGTAGCGAGTGGTTAGAACGTCGACCTCTCAATATTGCTGCTGTTTCGAAGATTTGGCAATTTCGTTCATCCCACGTTGCCACAGTTCACTCTGCTGTATAAATGAGCATCTGGGTACATACATAGATGGTTTCGCGCAGTAATTGCAGCGTGGATGAATGCTTCCCAGAGAAGTCGAAAAGGCGTTTGAATGAACATGCTATGTCTATCAGGGGATGAATTGTAACGCGTTTTGAACAGTCCCAATGACTGGATACTGCGCTATATAAGAACGTACCTTTACCTATTTCATTTATCATTTAGCCAACCTGTGATCGATGTTCTAAGTTGATTGTTTCTCACAGAAGGTGTCACACGATTGGTGTAGTAAAGTGTAATAATGCAAAAACGTAGCGTGACTGCGGGCAATTAGGCCGACCTATGAAATATGCTTGCTAATGAGCAAACTGTGTGTTTCACGAAATATTAAAAAACGACGAACCACCTCCATAATGTCTGCTGACAAAAAACCACGTCACGATATCCATAACTCATGTTAAACTAAATAACATGTACGTGATTTATACAGATCTATGAAGCATCATAAAATGTTAAGACGGGGCTACACATACACCCAAACCGTTGAGAGTCTGCAATTCAGCCGATTCACGACGGTCGGGGATCCCAGATACACGATCCAAGAAGAATTCGTGGCATGTGTGGCCGCTCTCGTCGGCCCCGAGTCGAACATGTTCTGTTGGAGTCATCCTGGTTTTGTGTGATTACCGATTCTACGTAGATCCAATATGCTGCTCACGTTGCTTTCATAACACTAGTTCTCGTGTTTTGCTTTAAATTTTTTCCAAAGCAGTTAGGGTGTTTTGGTTGGTGTTTATATACTCTCGAGTCATGTTGAGTTCTCTTCCTATGTCTTCCCAATTGGCTCTCCTGTAGATAGATTGTTCTGTTACAGCATATCGACAGTAGGGTGTGCGCGCAAGCAGTTCACACTTTTGATACCAGGTTTTAGGAAGGCGCCACGGTCGAGGCGCCGACTGGCTAAGTGTATGTGTAGTCGCAACCGAGTCGCCGACTTGCCGATTTGTATGTCTCCCGTCGGGGATCCGGGAGTCGGCGATTGCGAGGCGGTCATTAATAAGTCCTGAATGTGGTAGTTAACTCACGATGGTTTGGATGCGAGATGAAGACGTTTGTGTACTAATGAACGCCAGTGTCAATATGTAAACACACATTAATCAAAACAAAATAATGGTACACATTTAAAAACAATTTGCTCTCGTAATAACAAATTTGAGGCCTATATGGAATATGCATGTAACTTTGTCGCAACATTTGTTTTCAATACCGGTCCGAGGTGTATTGGTGTTAGAATTTTGGTAGATAGGTAAGTTCTCGAGTTGAGTCGGTTGTCAGGCCCTGATGAATGCTCTTTGCCACATTTACATTGTCATAATCTGGTGCATTGCGTGTTAACTGCAAACCATATTCCTTATTCTACAGCCGCTTTTCCTTCAGGTCATCATGGATAATCAACGATGACCTACTTTTCTAGAGAATCTAATATATTCTAACAATTGCTTCTAAAAATAAAATATGTCATTATTCTTGCTTATAAAAGTAGGCAATTTACTTAATCTAGATCTTAAAGAATAATCATCTCAAAAAGTTGAGGTGAGAATTTATTTACCACATAAAAATATAGCGTTCGTTCAATTTTCAAGTAATTCCTGTTCTGCTGATTTCCACAATAGGTGAAAAGGTACGTTCTTAAATAGCGCAGTAGCCAGTCCATGCAACTGGTCAAAGCGCTTTACACTTCACCCCTGGCAGATCTGTTCATTCCAACGCCATCTCAACTGTTCTGGGAAGCATTCAGCCACGATGCTATTACTGCGCGAAGACTATTCGTTCATATACCCACGTCTATATGTTGCCAGGTACTCGTTTATACAGCTGAGTGAACTATGGCAACGTGGGTTGAAAGAAATTGTTAAAGCTTCGAAACGTCAGCAAGACGATTCCAACCCGGGTTCTCTCGATTGAGAGCCCGATGTTCTAATCGTTACGCTACGGCGCCGGACACATGTAATAGGTGCACATCGTGGGGATGACTCCATTGATTCACGTGACCTAGACTTTGGGAACTCCTAACAGCTATTTGTGCAGAACATTTACATGGCTCAGTAATCTAGTGCCTTGCCCGGTTGCCACTAGGTGCACATGTTTGATGACTGACCTTATTATCATCTTGTGCTTAGTAACCACGAATGTTTGATAACAACAGTAGTATGTTATAATGAAGTCCTGTGTAGCGTTGTTTAAATCCTTTAGTCCGGCGAAAGCTCTTTACAAAACAGTTTTTTGGTAAATAAATGTATATCCACAATTAATTTGTGCACGCAGTTTTACAGAGGTAAATCTTCAGCGGTGTATTGATAGATCCAATATTGTTACACCATCTGACAGACTGAGGAGGACTTTTTCAGATTACGGGAGCCGCTTTAGACAAATCACGGTCTCCGACAACGCTGTTATGGATCAACTGTTTTTTCCCCATAAGGGGCTATCAGGAATTGTGGGGATTCTGACACCTTTCTTACGACTCACGCAATGCGATACATAAAATTAATTATCCTATAGCAAGCGTCTGCAAATCATTCTTTGATACGACACACGCAAACGGCTGTCTTGGCAATTCGGTTGACGTCAGGTTTTGTGTAAGATTGCTTTTTACAGTTGACGTATATACATATATATATATATATATATATATATATATATATATATATATATATATATATATATATATATATATATATATATATATTTAATTTGATACCTAAGGAACTAGTATATATATATAATATATATATATATATTGTAATTTGATACCTAAGGAACTAGTATATATATAATATATATATATATATATATATATATATATATATATATATTTATATATATATATATATATATATATATATATATATATATATATATATATATATATATATATATATATATATATATATATATATATATATAATTATATATATATATATATATATATATATATATATATATGTATATATATATATACTAGTTCCATAGGTATCAAATTAAATAATCAGGAGCACGGATGTATCTCCTCTCATGCAATACGAAATGTTAGAAACATTAAAGTCTCAAAGGGTCCATTTTATGCACTCTTTTGTAACTTTGTGTATAGAAAATATGGCACTGCTTAAAAAGAAAGAGACTATTTGAAAAGTAATGAGAAAAAGGAGATATGAAAATAATTGGCAGAAAAGAAGGAGATCCCCTTTCCAAAGCAGGAGACACATCTGCCGATGATCGTGAGTATATTTGACGGGAATCATGGATCACGCACTTTCAAAATATTCATAGTTCAGTAATAGTTATTCACGTTCTCCTAAAATGTCTCTCTTGTAAAATCGTGCCATAATAACGTGTGATGGAAACGAAACTTAACTTATGTTGATTGTGTTCAGCAATGTAATTCTAATGCATCAAATACAGTTAGTTATAACGCCCATGATATACTGAGGACAACATGAATTTGACATTTACAAATTATTTTATTCTACTAAATGCATCTACAACACATCACCATTAGCAAATAACGAATAAAACTTACATGTGCAGACTAAAATAAAATGTGTGAAATATATCTGAATACACTTAAACACAATATACAAACATATGGTACATAGTACTGTCTGTATAGAGCACAACTTTTCATCTCAGTACAAGTTAGTACAGCAGAAAGGAACACGCGTAGAACAGCTTCCGGGTTAATACAAACACTTAATACAAACACATGCCATTCGACCAGACAGCCCTGCTGCAAATATTGTTTTGTTTTTACAAACTGAAAAACACTGACACAGAGAAAAGTTGGTAGGTATATTTTCAGTTTCCGTAACCAACACTTATTATAAGTATCTTTGGATCTGGATCTAAGTAATATTTTAACATGGCATTACTGCGGTATCTACTGTATAAATGAAGTAGTGCTTAATTGATAAGTTACTTAATTTGTAAATCAAGTGTTGCATTCGTGTTAAATGCACACTATATGCCACATAAATGTGACAATTAAAGTGTACAATTGAATAAGCATATAAGGATATAACAGGGAAGTGAATGAATGCCATAAAAAGTAAACAAACACACTACACACTGTAATAATATGTATATGCACATATCCCAACACAACAATAAATCAAACAAGCGTAAAAGTGCACACATGAAACATATTGGATCATGTAACGTTCAACCTTCTTAAAACAAATGACCTATCTGGGATCATACTTCCAATAGTGGCACCACTTGCCATATCACCATGCGATGGTGACGTGGTTGTCTACGTAATTAGATATTCGCAACCCACTTGACTATATTATCTAATTACGTAGAAATCATGCCATCGCGGCGACGCCTCGCCTCACGTAGCCGCCACTGATCTCTATATGAGATCAGTGTTAGACCCTGCACTATACGGAACCACTAGCACTACTAACGGTTCAAGCAGAACTAGTTGCAGTAACCTCGATTTCATTTTGCGTTTAATCAGTAGGAAGTTCTTGACGAAAGTCCTTTCTATCTTAAAGAGAGGCGCCATCTGGTGACTATTTTCTCACGGCAGTCCCATCATTCGGCAGCGCCCGCTGTGACAGTTGTCTTTGAACCAATGGTAGGAGCGACCGCCAACCCCAACAAAGTCACCCACTCTAGATCTGGACACCGGGTGACTTTCGCGCGTCTTCCAACGTGGGCTCATGTGTTTGGCGTCAGTAACCACCGTCTGACTGCTTACTCCGTAGTCTTTGCCCTGTAAACGTAAATAAGCATATTACATAAGCAAATTATTGCAAAGTCACAGTTATGAATGAAATGATTACATACAACGTACGATGTGTTTGTATTATCCAATCCTTGTATGTGCAACACATTGCTAGAAGTTTTACATTCGAACTAAATACAGTAGTGTTTTTTCTACCGGATGTAAAAAGACACATGAACAACTTTATTTTTCAAATGTCAGTAGACTTGTTCGTAAGACGGTCAACGTGTCATATTATTGTAAAACGATGTTCTTCTTCTATCCTCTTGCGCCAAGGGCATCGCACAAGGCGGAAACCATTGCAGGCCACCTTCCTATATTCTGGGCTACAACAGCCATATTGCCTAGTGTTTCGTTGTTACGACCTTTGGGCCTTCCACGTTTCTTTATCACAAGGATTCTAACTTAGGTGCTACACGAGATGGTCTTTCTTGTATCATTCTCAGCAAATGACCCAAGTGTGTCCATCTGTTCTTTCTAATGGTTGTCAAGACAATGTTATATCTTTATAAGACGGTGCCTCGATTTGACTCCCTGTGCCAACCATAGCCGTCAGCAACAGCTGTGGTGCAGCTTTGTCAGTAGGAGAGCATTCCGTCGTTGTCCACCAGCAACAATCGTGCCGTGCGAAGATGTGTTAATCATTAACGGCTGAAGATGTCATTATCAGTTGCTTAATGAGTTAACCTGTTGTTTTCTATTTGTGTTGTTATTGTGACTACGGGTATAATAAAACGCTCTCTATAAAGAGTGAAGTGATGGTTAAATTGAAGCAGCGCAAAAAGGTGTTCTCTGCAATAACCAGTCATCAATCAGTCGTATGCACTGCCTCGTTCAACCCAATATCTATGTTTTTAACACCTTAGACGTATTAGCATCTTAGGTACGAACACCTTAGACGCACCATGACATGTTTATCACTTCGTTGTCTATGGAGGCTGCTGTCAATACGGGCGGTGCCTCTGGCGACGAATATTTCGTAATACACCGCAGTTATTGTAGGAAATATGTATTCGATTATTGTTTGGAATGTCATATAGGGCAAACAGTTGTCAAAATACCGCGAATCAAATCCAGAACTTGTGGTAGCATTTAATTTGCAAACTAGAGGTAATTAATTTCTTATGTTTTAGACAGTTCTCTCTTTAACGCTATGCCATTTTGTCCGATGTGTCTGATTGGCACTGTTATTATATTACTTCTCATGAAAAGTGTCCT
Organism: Lamellibrachia columna; assembly: GCA_963662155.1. Classification (NCBI taxonomy): domain Eukaryota; kingdom Metazoa; phylum Annelida; class Polychaeta; order Sabellida; family Siboglinidae; genus Lamellibrachia; species Lamellibrachia columna. Next base: position 9,173,990 of record OY759266.1, on the reverse strand, counting down.
TTTAATGGCATAAAAAAAAAATCGATCTTTAATAACATTTCTGCGCTATAACATGTTTTACATTAATTAATCGACAACATTTTCATATATTACATTCCACGGAGGTTTTACATAGCGACTTATTTATTTCGCGCAGCATGCGTTACACTGAATATAACGTTGTTACCTTGTGAATGAGGAATCTCCTGCCGTCGGCCGTGTTGGCGACCACCCCTGAGTGGCGCAGTGATCCGATCATGAAAGGGAATCCTTTCAATGGCCGCTCAACGTGTGTAACTGATCGGACGGGTTGGTTGTACAATTTGGTGAGTTCACTCTTCCGACTAATGTCGTAGTTGTGATGCTGGGTCCGATGTCTAGAAGCAACAACACCAACACAGTTGTACTTATGTCAGTCATAGCATGTATTGCTACCGCATTTAAGTAAATAGTGATTACGACTACACCTGCAATTGTAGCGAAACACCGCCATTATGACCACGTGTAGATGATCCCAAATAGAAGTGGGTTCTCATGGTATATCACATAGTTAACGAGACCCCTAAACCGTACGTGGACAGTTCGTTGTCAACATCAATTCGCGTAACTCTCACGGAGCAATAAACAATGTAAAATAATGAACTAGTATGAATACTTTTATTTTAATATGGCGAACTTAGACGTCCTCTATGTCCACTGTTGTCGCATAGTAGAAACTACGGGTATCCCAAAAGAAATGCGTCAATAATATAATGTTCTTTATGATTCGTTTCGAACACATTATGTATACTGTGAGCGGCTTCATAACAATAACGTTTTACGATACTGAAATTGGTCTACTTTATGACCCTGATATTCTACCAAGTTGCATGACCATACCGGAATAGCCACGCCTGTGATGGCGCTAGCAGCAGAACCGCTGCGACTATCGTCAGAAGTTTCCACGAGAAAACCATCGCTGTCCTTCTGCCACCGATTGTTGTGAAGATGTTCTTGTTGAGCTACGTCGATGTACTTCATTGACGGCAACGTCCCGTGTACTTATATACAAGTCATTGAGGAAGTGACACGAATGTGAAGCAACTTGTATTGTTGTCACCTTTAATTATCGGTTGTTTGTCGTCGAGGAAGTGAACCTAATACGTGTTCCTTTGTTTTAGTACCAATTTTGAAAATGTGTGGATCACGATTGAGGAAGTGTAACGAATACGTGTGCTTTTGTTTTATTAGCACTGTCTACTTCGCGTTAATCGACGTTAAGGAAGTGTAACTAATACGTGTGCTTTTGTTTTATTAGCCCTGTCTACTTCGCGTTAATCGACGTTAAGGAAGTGTAACGAATACGTGTGCTTTTGTTTTATTAGCGCTGTCTACTTCGCGTTAATCGACGTTAAAGAAGTGTAACTAATACGTGTGCTTTTGTTTTATTACCGCTTTTAACAATGCGTTAATAACTATTAAGGAAGTGTAACTAATACGTGGGCGTTTGTTTGATTACTTATTTTGACAATACGTTAAGAACTATTAAGGAAGTGTAACGAATACGTGGGCCTTCGTTTTTATTAACATTTGTGATTACGCGTATCTATTTCCTTTTGTGCGGAGACAGGAAAGAGAGATGTTTGTGTGTGTCAAACCTAATTTCATGTAAAAGCGTTTTGAAAAGTCATGTATTGTTTCAAATAACGCCAAACCATTGCACCGATCCAAAGCAAATAATATGTCCAATCACGTATTGGTTATTAATTTTAACCACTAGTTCTTTCGTAAATTTTTTTTTATTATGTTCAATCATTAACATACCTCAACTAGTGGTGAGAGCAATACAGAATTCCAGGTAATGTTTCTGCCGACGATGGTACGGAGATCGGTGCTGCTGCTGCTGCTGCTGCTGCTGCTGCTGCTGCTGCTGCTGCTGCTGCTGCTGCTGCTGCTGCTGCTGCTGCTGCTGCTGCTGCTGCTGCTGCTGCTGCTGCTGCTGCTGCTGCTGCTGCTGCTGCTGCTGCTGCTGCTGCTGCTGCTGCTGCTGCTGCTGCTGCTGCTGCTGCTGCTGCTGCTGCTGCTGCTGCTGCTGCTGCTGCTGCTGCTGCTGCTGCTGCTGCTGCTGCTGCTGCTGCTGCTGCTGCTGCTGCTGCTGCTGCTGCTGCTGCTGCTGCTGCTGCTGCTGCTGCTGCTGCTGCTGCTGCTGCTGCTGCTGCTGCTGCTGCTGCTGCTGCTGCTGCTGCTGCTGCTGCTGCTGCTGCTGCTGCTGCTGCTGCTGCTGCTGCTGCTGCTGCTGCTGCTGCTGACTACGACGACGACAATGGTGAAATGCTTTCAACAATTAGTGTGTCTTAATAATTAATATTTAATTATTACTTAAATTAATTCCAATTCAACTACGATAATGACCAAAATGGGTAATAACAATCGTTGTCTCTTATTTTAACAATGATTGTCTAACTGATACCTATATGACCCAAAGCATGCCAACCGAGCGCGATTTATAAACACATTATAAAGGAACTTGATACGCCGTTTAGCACAGACGAGACACGGCAACTTGCCCATTAAACACGGTGATACTACCGGGTTGCGAAATTTTTTTTCCCATAATTGGTCCTGGCAAGCAGCGCCTCGCGTGGTCGTGATTGGCTACGGAGAATAGCTGACCTCTGAACTCTTGCCAGCGTTTGTGGTGGAAAAATAAAAAATAGCGCGTTGCTTGAAACTAAATGTTTAAGAAATAACTGCACTACAGGTGAGTGTTGGCCCTTTTTCTGAATGTTTTTCATATGTGGAAGTATTGAAAATCATTGATATATTATATACTAATCTTAGCAAACAATTTGATGAATGTATATCATGAAGCTGTCAATTTTATTCGGAGTATATTGGGTGGTGCAGTGGTAAAACGCCTGACTTCAGTTGTAGAGTTTCGCGTTCGAAGCTTTGTGGGTCCGAATTTTACTTTTTCCTTTTTTGATATTTTCTTCATTTATGTTACATTATGGCACCAATGGAGCATTAATTTTTTACTTTTATAGGTAAATTAGTCTGCCATAACTCAGTATTGACTTATAATTTCTTGATCATTGAGTTTGGTTTATTATTATTCTTAGTTGTTCAGTTAATTCAAATTTTGCAGTGTTTAATAATTTTGTGAACATGCCATTTGACCACAACTACATTTTGCATGAAGATGGTCAATAACATTAGTTATATCCTTATTGGTTTGTCTTTAAATGTGAATAAAGACACACGTGTAGTGCATATAGGTTGTCTTTAAGATTGGTGCTACCAGACTTGTTGATTTGTTTATAATGTTCATGCTCAATACGAGTAAAATATTCGTTATTTTTGTTGCAGAAAAGTGAATTGATCAGTCACTTTATTAACCCGAACTGTAAAATAATTTGGAAAAGTTCTTGTAAATATTTGGTTGACATAGACCAGGTTTTTCTCTAATTAGCTTTACAGGCATTAAAACATGAAACATGGAATGCCTTTTTGCCATGTTCTATTATTTGTTTTCTCAAAATAGTCAATATTTGTTGTCTAAGCTTTCATGGCACATAATCTTTTTAATCGAGTGATATTGTTAGCAATAATGTTTGTTATACCTTCTCATATTGTTCTCATGGCTTGTTTTGTTTGTTTTATATGACTGTAATAAATAATTATTGATTGACTGAAAGTTTGTCCCTGCTTTTATGGCGGCACAATTCTAAGAGTAATCCACGTTGATTTCATGTGTTTGTTATATTTTGTACAATTACAAAAAACTGTTTGATTTATCAAAACAAGTGCAAGTGAAATTACCGTTATTTTCAACAGGTCAAGTTCAAGCCACGTGTCATTGTTGACATAGGTTCAATTGAACACGTGTATTGCTGTTATGAATTAGAGAGTTCGGAGGTCAACTATTCTCAGCAGCCAACCATGTCCGCCTAAGGCGCTGCTTGCCAGGACCAATTATGGGGAAAAAAAATTCGCTACCGGGTTACTGCTTTTGCTTAGGAACACTTTTATGTATGTCTAGGAAGTAAGCAAACGTTGGCTCCTTCTTTCACCATCCACGTCTGTTGCGCAATGCTTGTGTGTGGGAACCATCTTTCGACCGTAACATATGGAAACTTATGCGCGTAGTTGACACTGGTTGTCGGTGGAAGAAATTTGATAAGCCCTGCCCCTGAATTTCTGGGGGAGTTGATTTTGTTTCAAACCATGGGATTATGAAATGCACTGTAAGACGTAGTCTTCATCAAAACCCTTACAATATTATATAAATATTCTGAATCACATAATATTTATCTTACCAATGGTAATAACACTATCAATGTTATGATTAACTGTGGCTAAGTAGCATATAATTAGCATATGTAAACAATCGCAAAGTGAAAAATTAAATACGAAATCTAGTTTTATTTTGTCACTCATGGACACAATAAAGCACAAAATGAGGCAAGTTTGGTACTGCAAGGTAGGCCTACATGTCCTCTATGAGCAGCAAGAGAAATTATAATAATATCTGCATTTACCTGTGAAATATTACAATTAGCATGCAAGTACTATGATTTTGGTTGATCGCATACATACATATAAAGCACACAAAACTGTTCACAAAATGCATAATAATGAATGTTTCATAGGTACATGTAATCTACTGACATATATATCAGAGCACACCATGTATTGTAGTATAATAACTTATGGAAAAGAAAAGTTCAAGGAATATAAATGCAGTAATTCTGTAAATGTTACGTCAAAAGACAATGAATGCAGTAAAAACACATCATTGACACATCGATGTCGTTGTCTTGTCCGGTACTAATGTCATTTACATCCGAATTATCGGATGTAAAACCCAACAGATGCAATGCTCGCTCATAGTCTTCATAACCATGAATCGTAAAACGTTGACGAGATATCGGTCATTTCAAAAAATTCGCAAAAATACTAATAATTGACGGATCGATTCGAGAAACGGCTCAAAACGTCCGCCTATGTGTTGTTTTCATCCGGGCACCAACAGCATAACCAAAGCGAACGAACGTGGCGCCACATAGCGATCAATATGAACACTACATCCCAACACCGAAATTTCGGTGTTCAGGGTGCATCAGGTTAAGAATCCGCCTCTTGTGGGTCATTTCTCTAAGCTTCAACTACCGAAATCATGCATGGGGCAAATAGTCTACTATGCTAACTAGCTAAGTTAAGTTAATTTTGGATTATTTTCGATTAAGTTAACTTAACTTGTATTTTGAACGTTAACTAGTTAAGTTAGGTTAATTTATGAAGTTAACTGTATAAGCTAATGATTAAGTTGGAGCAACACATATATATATATTATTAATATCGTGCGAAATAACGATGTGCAGCCGGCAACTATTTTACAGGCGATGAGAGGGTAACATAGTTGACTGGCTGCACATCTTATAAACTCAAAGGTTACCCACTGAGCCAATTGTACTTTTGCTGTATGCATGTGGATGACATTAATTTAGTTACTTTCTAAAAAATAAGTTAACTTAACTTTTGCAAGTTAATGACTAAATTAAGTTAACCGCCTCATGCCTGACCTGAATGAGTCACAAAGCAAAGTTTCTCGTTATGTGAGTATGTGCAGAACGTTTGCAAAATGTGGTAGTTTGCAGATCTACGCTCACGACGTAGCTGACGTGTTACTTTGTCGTCACCACTCGGGCGTCTGCTGGACAGATATTGTCTACGTCCAATTAATGACGTCATAAACGCCGAGATCGGAGTATAAATTATGGAATAATAACACGAGAGTGTTACCAGCCAGATAACTTCACGAGTGTCGGAGGCATGAGTGATTTTATGTCCTTCTTCTTCTTCTTCTTCTTCCAAAATTAGGGCTAGCCTCAACATGCTGAGGGTACAGGCAGACCAATGGGCGAACAAATATAACAGCTTATATACAGTAAAACAAATATGCTGCTAAAGGTTTGGATAATAAAGTGTCTGAATGTTACTCTTAACTGTTTACACTAAAAAATATGTTGATTCATTAAAGTGTCATCTGCAAATAACATAATTGTAGATGCTATATTTTTAGGGATATCATTTATGTAAAATATAAATAAACAGGGACCAAGAACAGAACCCTGAGGTACCCCTGATATTACTGGGACCTCGGAAGATGTTTCACCTCTACCATTACTCTTTGGGATCTATTTGACACTGCATAGAGATGTCACGAATTGGCTGGGTTACCGCTCACTGGATTGGCTCGGGTCTAGTTGGGATGGCCCCATTTCTATAATTCAACACTCGTGAATGGTGGTTGCACAAATGAACAAGACAACAAAAGCAAATGGAAGAAACATATTTAATATAGCCAATCACCGTTTATTCAACTAAGAAACCACTCCTTAAATATTAGTGTAAACAACATAAAACACCCCTAAATCGGGTAATACTCCGATCATTGCCTACTTAATATGCATAATTATCTAAGATAAACAAACCCACGCCGTAGATACGGACACGGGCCTTGAGCAAACAATTTACATAATACTGGTCGGCTCTAAAAAAGGTCGATATTATTTTGAAAAAAAAATAGCAGAACTGCTACATTACTCCCCGTTAAGAATATATTTCCTAAGCTTCGCAGCAAAAAGTTGTTTACACTTATAACATCATAATTATTTCCACTAATTACACAAGGCCAGTCTGTATACAATATGCGTTCATCAACTCAAATTAGTAAGGAATTCTCGATATACTTTATACCACAATAAAATGACACTACTGTGTTCAATTATATTGACAACACCTGCATCTATTCCATGCGGCTCAAATAGTCTGCTCCTACGTTATCAGTCCCGGTGATGGACTCTATCCGGAGACGATAAGGTTAGACTTTCAAAGACCGCCGCATTACGCGGTCGTTTGTCAATTTCGCTGTGTTTAGAAATTTGAGGGATCGTTGATAACACTGTACTACAAAGCTTTGGTTATACAAGTACAGGTTACATTTCTGGAGTCCCCACACAATTCCCATACATTCTCTCTCTACTACGGAGTTTCTCCTTTGCGTGTGGGAGAACTTCTTGCAAGCCAAAGCTAAGAGAAATAACGTCCTGCTCCTTTCGTTGAGCAACATCGTCCAAGTCCGGTATCAGACGCATCTGTGCGTGAGATAAACAGCTTTTTCATGTCGGGCAACTTAAGTATGGGTGTGTTACATAGGTCCTACTTTAGTTAGTTGAATGAATTGGTCGCTTCCTCACTCCAACTCTTGTTCACTTCCTCACTCTAACTCTTGTTCACTTCCTCACTCCAACTCTTGTTCACTTCCTCACTACACCTCTTGTTTACTTCCTCACTCCAACTCTTATTCACTTCCTCACTCCAACTCTTGTTCACTTCCTCACTACACCACTTGTTTACTTCCTCACTCCAACTCTTGTTCACTTCCTCACTCCAACTCTTGTTCACTTCCTCACTACACCTCTTGTTTACTTCCTCACTCCAACTCTTGTTCACTTCCTCACTCCAACTCTTGTTCACTTCCTCACTCCAACTCTTGTTCACTTCCTCACTACACCTCTTGTTTACTTCCTCACTCCAACTCTTGTTCACTTCCTCACTCCAACTCTTGTTCACTTCCTCACTCCAACTCTTGTTCACTTCCTCACTCCAACTCTTGTTCACTTCCTCACTCCAACTCTTGTTCACTTCCTCACTCCAACTCTTGTTCGCTTCCTCATTCCATCTCACCTTGTTAGGTTGTTTCGCCCTCGTGAGATCGGTCAATGGTGCCGCCATCTTGGAATACTCATCTACAAACTTTCGGTAATAGCCTGCCAGACCTAGGAAGGATCTTACCTGTTTGGGAGCATTCCTTATTAATTTTATCTTCCTGGGAATGTACCTCGTCTTTCCGTATTTGATGTCCCACAAAAAAATCGAGAGACTCATATCCGAGGTAACACCTCATCAGCTTTATTGTGACACTAGCTTGCCTCACCCGAACGAAAAATAACCGAAGGGTCGCCAAATGCTCCGCCCACGTCATTATGTGGACTAACGAGTCATCGACATAATTGTCAACAAGGTCTAGTCCGTTTAGCGCCATTCTCATATTACGATATGACGCGGAAATTAAACAACCATTGGGGAGCACAAAATGCGGTTTCCTCCCGATCTTCCTGTTTCATTTTCAGGTATCTGCCAATATCATTTGCAGAAATCGATTTTTGACAAATATTTATTTTGCACCACTTTGGCGAAGATAATTTCGGGTTTGTATAGGTGCCGCGTCAAAAACCGTTACTTTATTCAAAAGGCGAAAATCGATGACCAGCCTAAACGTGAAATCGGCCTTCTTAACCAACAACGGGGAGACGAGTAGAATGATCTTGACTGTTCGATCACACCCATTTCTCGCATCTTCTCAACTTCTTGTTCTACCATTCCCAACTTGTTCTACCATTCCCAACTTGTTCTACCATTCCCAACTTGTTCTACCATTCCCAACTTGTTCTACCATTCCCAACTTGTTCTACCATTCCCAACTTGTTCTACCATTCCCAACTTGTTCTACCATTCCCAACTTGGTCAATGTGATGGGTTTACATCTTATTGGATGAGGGGAGGTTACCTCATTCGAGTGAGACAGCAGACTAGTCTGCCCGGGTTAACTTGAAAATATGGATGGAAACTCATCCATCAACAGTCGCGTCTCGCTTCTGAGCGGACAATAATTGGCCACTTACATGGATATCTCCGATACTTTCCTCCCTCCCACTACTGGGAAAATCCTCGTCAATTTCACATTCTGGCTGATTATTAGTATTTTGATAAAACATAGCAAAAATGCTACATTGGGTAACCAAGTAATCAATAAATTGAACCAGTTGTGTCTCACAAAACAAACGAGAACGAAAGCCATGTTGAAGATGATATAACATATTTTGTGAATATGCATGTTTCATCACCAATATGCGTTCCATAAGTTTTGATGCAATGCAAGTGAGAAAGACTGGTCTATTATTTGAAGCCACATATTTTTTCTTTTATGAAGATAAGCGAGACATTTGTTGTTAACTAATCTGTAGGAACTTCTCCTGTGACATAAGACTTTTGAAAGATTATGGTTAATGATGGTGCAATTTCAACAGCCAATTTTTTTTAGAACTCTTGAGTTGATATTATCTGGTCCCTGTGCTTTTTAAGGTTTCAGATTGTTAGGAGTTTAAAGCTGCTTCCTCAAATGGCCCAGCCCATCGCGAACAAGGTTCATTTATGTCCAGACGTGTAGTGTGTGACTAGTTTAAGTAATGTGCGCCGTCTGTTTAATAACAATGCATATTTTTTTCAAATCATGGAAAGAATCATGGGCGTGACCTCCATTCTCTCGCCGATCACATGACAAAGTTACGAAATTTCGCCAAGGAAGAAGATCGTGATTTTTCAGCATTTCGATTTTCAGTTCTGGTTATTAGATCCCAGGATTTAGTGAGCAATTGTGTAGTATCCAGCATAGATGATAAAGGCAACTGTTATACCCACTGGCGCCACCTGCTAGATTAGGAAGGAGGGAATTTTGGTTGACCATGCGGTCTGCAGAATGAAACCGTTTATCGGTCTACGAAAATAAGAATATTACGAAGAGGATGGGATGACTGACGACCGCACAGGGAGTGTCACCTACTACTATTACGAAGAGGATGGGATGAATGAGGACCGCACAGGGAGTGTCATCTACTACTGTTACGAAGAGGATGGGATGAATGACGACCGCACAGGGAGTGTCACCTACTACTGTTACGAAGAGGATGGGATGAATGACGACCGCACAGGGAGTGTCACCTACTACTGTTACGAAGAGGATGGGATGAATGACGACCGCACAGGGAGTGTCACCTACTACTGTTACGAAGAGGATGGGATGAATGACGACCGCACAGGGAGTGTCACCTACTACTGTTACGAAGAGGATGGGATGAATGACGACCGCACAGGGAGTGTCACCTACTACTGTTACGAAGAGGATGGGATGACTGACGACCGCACAGGGAGTGTCACCTACTACTGTTACGAAGAGGATGGGATGACTGACGACCGCACAGGGAGTGTCACCTACTACTGTTACGAAGAGGATGGGGTGAATGACGACCGCACAGGGAGTGTCACCTACTACTGTTACGAAGAGGATGGGATGAATGACGACCGCACAGGGAGTGTCATCTACTACTGTTACGAAGAGGATGGGATGAATGACGACCGCACAGGGAGTGTCACCTACTACCGTTACGAAGAGGATGGGATGAATGACGACCGCACAGGGAGTGTCACCTACTACCGTTACGAAGAGGATGGGATGAATGACGACCGCACAGAGAGTGTCACCTACTACCGTTACGAAGAGGATGGGATGAATGACGACCGCACAGGGAGTGTCACCTACTACCGTTACGAATGACGACCGCACAGGGAGTGTCACCTACTACCGTTACGAAGAGGATGGGATGAAAGACGACCGCACAGGGAGTGTCACCTACTAACGTTACGAAGAGGATGGGATGAATGACGACCGCACAGGGAGTGTCACCTACTACCGTTACGAAGAGGATGGGATGAATGACGACCGCACAGGGAGTGTCACCTACTACCGTTACGAAGAGGATTGGATGAAAGACGACCGCACAGGGAGTGTCACCTACTAACGTTACGAAGAGGATGGGATGAATGACGACCGCACAGGGAGTGTCACCTACTACCGTTACGAAGAGGATGGGATGGATGACGACCGCACAGGGAGTGTCACCTACTACCGTTACGAAGAGGATGGGATGAATGACGACCGCACAGGGAGTGTCACCTACTACCGTTACGAAGAGGATGGGATGAATGACGACCGCACAGGGAGTGTCACCTACTACCGTTACGAAGAGGATGGGATGAATGACGACCGCACAGGGAGTGTCACCTACTACCGTTACGAAGAGGATGGGATGAATGACGACCGCACAGGGAGTGTCACCTACTACCGTTACGAAGAGGATGGGATGAATGACGACCGCACAGGGAGTGTCACCTACTACCGTTACGAAGAGGATGGGATGAATGACGACCGCACAGGGAGTGTCACCTACTACTGTTACGAAGAGGATGGGATGAATGACGACCGCACAGGGAGTGTCACCTACTACTGTTACGAAGAGGATGGGATGAATGACGACCGCACAGGGAGTGTCACCTACTACTGTTTGTGATGTAAGTTACGAACAGAAAACAACCTTGTCAAAAACAAAAACGAGAGTGAGCGATAATAGAACAATGTCGCATTGGGTATAACCACACGTACTGAAGTGATGTTGACAGTACAGTGTCCTGCACTAGAACATTTGCAGTATAACCACTCATACTGAAGCTGTCGGCTTGTAAACGTTCTATTTAAACACAGTTCCTCGTGTTTTGAGACCAGGAGCTGATTATGGCAGAAGGCTTAGGACTATCGCTATCTGCGTTTGCATCGTTTGACACACAAACCGATCCAACGTGCATTGGTCCAAGATGGAGAAAATGGATGCTTCGCTTCGAAAACCGCACCAAGGCGATAAACCTAACGGATCCAGATAAAACATTTGCTCTATTGTTGAACTACGCTGGCAATGATGTGCATGATGATTACCTGACGCTAACCATAACACCTGCGACTGATGGCAACAACCTTCCTCCAAACGATATATATTCAAGCGCTGAACATCCACTACTCGCCACAAGTGCAGAGGGAGTACGACATCTTCAACTTCCAAGCAGCCAAGCAGGAAGAAAGCGAAACTATCGACCAATTCGTGACCCGCTTACGCAAGCTTGGAGCGACATGCGATTTTCCCAACCTCTCAGCTGAAATAAAATCGCTGTCATACAGAAATGCAAATCTTCAAAGCTGCGAACTAAGGGACTGTCTGACCTGACAATGTCTCTAGAGGACTTGATGAAGACAGGCAACGCTATGGATCGAGCTGTGGTCTATACTCAAGGGATAGAAGGGCGAAGCTAGATGACAGTAAATCAGCTTACAACAAGAAGGCAAACAGGTCACAACAATTAAAGAGGCATCCGCGGAGGCGATTTCAGAGGACATCAGCCCTGCCAACCAAAAGTAGCCACTCAGTCGACTACAGTGAAAAATGTGGCCATTGTGGACAATCATATCCGCACGAGGGAGGTCGTCAGTCCTGCCCTGCATACAAACAAACCTGCCACAACTGCAGAACTGTCGGACATTTTGCAAGGAAATGTAGGAAGAGCAAACCACAATCAAACACTCGCGGTCAAAATCAGGGTCGAATCCGATAACCGTGATTACAGCGTGATTACAGGTTCATAATCTTGATGTAACAGAAGTTGACAACAAGGAACACGACTACTTGTACATAGTCGACACTAACAAATCTTTGAACAACAAACCGGTGTTCCTAGTTAAGCTGAACGGGATGCCAACAAAGATGCTCGGTGACTCTGGTGCTTCTGTCAACGTGATTGATGAATCAACACTAAAAACACTGAATCCGAGACATAATCTGCAACAACCCGACAAGAATTTCTAGTCATATGGATCGAAAGAGAAGCCACTACCACTTCTTGGAATGTTCCTGGGCACGATCGCTACTGAACAACAATCTCATGTGACAAAAGTGTACGTCGCTCAAGGAAATTACGGTACCTGATGAGTCATGTCACTGCGGAGAAACTAAACCTCATCAAATCAACAAGAGCGCTGGATTTCAAGCGTTGTAACCGGCCCCGAAACTACATCCATCATAGAAGAGTTCGCGGACCGGTTCAGTGAACTTGGCAACCCACAACTACCGAACATATTTGACTTAACAATTGACTTTACATATTAGTCATCCCGTCACACCTCGGCAAATATATGCCCTCCCTTTATCCGTTGAAAATGAAACTCGGCCATATGCACATTCTTTTCAGGTTTGGCACTACCTTAAAATCAAGTAGCGATGTTAAATGCTCATGCAATGCGACAGTCAGACTTTGCTATACATAGCTATTTTTTGAGAGATTGGTTGTGCTACTAAAGGCGATATCAGCAACAATCGGTACAACCTGTTCATATAATATATGGAATGTAAATAACTTACACCATCTCATCAACTTAATCCGTGCAGTTGTTTGTAATGATTACTTTCGATAAACTATTACTGCTATTACTCAAGTCATGTCGGCAAGATTTCGGCAAAAAGCGGAAATCCGCGTCGTACTCCAAAAGTCACCGTAACTTATCAGTGACACTATACACAGCTGTTTTACATGATATTGCGCCTCGATTGAGCATGTTGATTTTGCAATAGGTAATTATAATTGGCTTTGATTTATTTAAAATGTGCCATGTGTACTTATATATGTATATTTTCAGATACACGTGTACGTTGTCATTCATATTGCACAAGAAAATTAGGAAATTATTTGAGCCATCTCAGTTGGAACGATACTTTAATGAAAACGCTGGATAATCGCGAGCGAATAACGTGTTGCGTTTTTACGCTGATTTTGAACTCCAAGATGGCCGCGGCATTTGTATGTTGACGCCATTACGAAAAGATAGACAATAGCCACTCTAGTCTACATATATCTCTATGGCTCGAACAATAGCGTGTCTATGCCAACGCGCGTACTTAATCGCGTTCGAAATGATTCAAACGTTAGCTGGATTCTCAGCACTAGAAAGCCGTGTGTTATCTGGGTTGATATATCACGGTAAAATGCACTACACCAATCAGGCAGTCTTATTGCCGTAGTATATCCATCCAGATAATGCACGGCTGCCTCGTTCTGAGAATCCTATGTTAAACATACGTTTGTGTACGTTCGAACATTCGAATATTCTTACAACGTTATACAACGGCTAGCTGAGCTGATATCCACGCGACGTTCATAAACGAATGCTTAACATGTTCTCAAAACGAGGTAGCCGTGTGTTATCTGGTTGGATATATCACGATACTAAGACTGTATGATTGGTCTAGAACATTTTACAGTGATATGCTTAGGGACTAATACACTGTTTGTTGACGTCACAAGATTGTTATCAGCCAGATAACATCATGAGTGCCAAAGGCACGAGTGATGTTATCTGGCTGGTAACACTCGAGTGACATCAACAAACAATATGGTAACTGCTGGTAACACTCCAGTGACATCAACAAACAATATGTTATTTCCATTACGTAACAGCAAATGAACATTTGAACATACTTTTTCACTTCCTACATTTGTAAACATGCAGCTGATGCCGATGTCACGAAACTTTCATACCGCACCAAGGAACTGATGCGGACGTTTGACGAAGATTACGTAAGTCACAGCAATTAGAGAAAACACGCAAAGCGTCCGGACAACCGCGTGTCTATGCCAACGTGTCTATGCCAACGTGTCTATGCCAACGTGTCTATGCCAACGTGCGTACTCGATCGCGTTCGAAATTATTTATATGTTAGCTGGATTGTCAGAACGAGGTAGTGAAATATCAAGGTAAAATGCTCTAGACCAATCAGGTAGCTTTATTACCGTGATATATCCATCCAGATAATGCACGGCATGTCGCGTGGATATCAGCACGTTTAGCATTTGCATTACAACCTAGATAACACACGATGACCTCTTTCTGAGAATCCATATAACGTTTGAATCATTTCGAATGCGAGCGAGTACGCGCATTGGCACAGACACGCTAGTGTTCGAACGCTTTGCGTGTTTTCTCTGATTGTTCTGACTTACGTACTCTGCGTCAAACGTCCGTATGTGTGTGTGTGTGTGTGTGTGTGTGTGTGTGTGTGTGTGTGTGTGTGTGTGTGTGTGTGTGTGTGTGTGTGGGTGTGGGTGTGGGTGTGGGTGTGGGTGTGGGTGTGGGTGTGGGTGTGGGTGTGGGTGTGGGTGTGGGTGTGGGTGTGGGTGTGGGTGTGGGTGTGGGTGTGGGTGTGGGTGTGGGTGTGGGTGTGGGTGTGGGTGTGGGTGTGGGTGTGGGTGTGGGTGTGGGTGTGGGTGTCGGTGTGGGTGTCGGTGTGGGTGTCGGTGTGGGTGTCGGTGTGGGTGTCGGTGTGGGTGTCGGTGTGGGTGTCGGTGTGGGTGTCGGTGTCGGTGTCGGTGTCGGTGTGGGTGTGGGTGTCGGTGTCGGTGTGGGTGTCGGTGTGGGTGTCGGTGTCGGTGTGGGTGTCGGTGTGGGTGTCGGTGTGGGTGTCGGTGTGGGTGTCGGTGTCGGTGTGGGTGTCGGTGTGGGTGTCGGTGTGGGTGTCGGTGTGGGTGTCGGTGTGGGTGTCGGTGTGGGTGTCGGTGTGGGTGTCGGTGTGGGTGTCGGTGTGGGTGTCGGTGTGGGTGTCGGTGTGGGTGTCGGTGTGGGTGTCGGTGTCGGTGTCGGTGTCGGTGTCGGTGTCGGTGTCGGTGTCGGTGTCGGTGTCGGTGTCGGTGTCGGTGTCGGTGTCGGTGTCGGTGTCGGTGTCGGTGTCGGTGTGGGTGTCGGTGTGGGTGTCGGTGTGGGTGTCGGTGTGGGTGTCGGTGTGGGTGTCGGTGTGGGTGTCGGTGTGGGTGTCGGTGTGGGTGTCGGTGTGGGTGTCGGTGTGGGTGTCGGTGTGGGTGTCGGTGTGGGTGTCGGTGTGGGTGTCGGTGTGGGTGTCGGTGTGGGTGTCGGTGTGGGTGTCGGTGTGGGTGTCGGTGTGGGTGTCGGTGTGGGTGTCGGTGTGGGTGTCGGTGTGGGTGTCGGTGTGGGTGTCGGTGTGGGTGTCGGTGTGGGTGTCGGTGTGGGTGTCGGTGTGGGTGTCGGTGTGGGTGTCGGTGTGGGTGTCGGTGTGGGTGTCGGTGTGGGTGTCGGTGTGGGTGTCGGTGTGGGTGTCGGTGTGGGTGTCGGTGTGGGTGTCGGTGTGGGTGTCGGTGTGGGTGTCGGTGTGGGTGTCGGTGTGGGTGTGGGTGTGGGTGTGGGTGTGGGTGTGGGTGTGGGTGTGGGTGTGGGTGTGGGTGTGGGTGTGGGTGTGGGTGTGGGTGTGGGTGTGGGTGTGGGTGTGGGTGTGGGTGTGGGTGTGGGTGTGGGTGTGGGTGTGGGTGTGGGTGTGGGTGTGGGTGTCGGTGTCGGTGTCGGTGTCGGTGTCGGTGTCGGTGTCGGTGTCGGTGTCGGTGTCGGTGTCGGTGTCGGTGTCGGTGTCGGTGTCGGTGTCGGTGTCGGTGTCGGTGTCGGTGTCGGTGTCGGTGTCGGTGTCGGTGTCGGTGTCGGTGTCGGTGTCGGTGTCGGTGTCGGTGTCGGTGTCGGTGTCGGTGTCGGTGTCGGTGTCGGTGTCGGTGTCGGTGTCGGTGTCGGTGTCGGTGTCGGTGTGTGTGTGTGTGTGTGTGTGTGTGTGTGTGTGTGTGTGTGTGTGTGTGTGTGTGTGTGTGTGTGTGTGTGTGTGTGTGTGTGTGTGTGTGTGTGTGTGTGTGTGTGTGTGTGTGTGTGTGTGTGTGTGTGTGTGTGTGTGTGTGTGTGTGACTATGTAAAACCAAATTGACAGATATATTAAAAGGTGGGCCATACATAGCCTGCAGAATTAAGATTATCGACAAACCAATCGTCCTTGTTCACCTGCCATCTGGACTTACTAGCTTCGATAGCACATTTGCAGATTATGTTGTAAGCATCTCAACGCGAAACAACTATGTTGAATGATGTTTATTGTTGAGTTTTCATGCAAACATTGTGCGTTGATAAAACCTAACCACAACATGCCATACATACAACTAAATATTTTCTTCTTAGTCTTCATTCCGTTAATTATCGAGATTCATCCACCAATCAAGGCGAAAACTCATGTAGCTAAAAGCGATGCACATCAACAACTATTTCTATCTATTTCGATAAAACAGTTGAATATTAATAAAAGGCTTCAAGTTATAAAAGCAAATAATAAAAACATCATCACGAAACACAAATATCGGTAATAAGCATATGTGTTACTGTATTAGCAGCATATCGTATTAATAAAACGTATTGATTACCCACTAAAGCATAACTGATAATCATGGATAAAAACTATATATGGCATATACCAGTTGATATATATATATATATATATATATATATATATATATATATATATATGTATATATATATATATATATATATGTATATATATATATATATATATATATATATATATATATATATATATATATATATATATATATATATGTATATATATATACATATATATATATATATATGTGCAAACCAACGGCACTTATATACAACAATAACGTGATATGAGTGTGGTTCTTGTTCCGGGTATAACATGCACTTCGTTTATTACGATGTGGTACTTCACATAAAAATTCACCATGCAGACAAAAAGTTAAATCTTCTATAAAATAAAGCAAGAACAATCCCCTATGACGAAGGCACGAATGGGGAAATAAAGTAAGAACAACCCCCTATGACCAAAGAAGGCACGAATGAGGAAATCGCAATGTTCGGCTACGTTTAAAAACACTTCGTATTGTCGTCAGTGTGTGTGTGTTTTACTAAATATTAAAATAATAAGACAAACAAGTAAACCCTATTCGTGCGATAACACATTTCAATAAAAAAATCCTCATCGTCATAAGCTTGCATATTCCAATGTTTTTACTTTTCTCTACGTGTTTATACAGTTTATAGTTTCGTGTTCTGCGCACCCGGTCCCACAGTTTCATTGTAACTTGGCGGTGATCCATCCCATACTATGCCATCAGCCTGGACGACATGCAGTTCAATGAAGGTACCCTGTGTGGCGGCCCTCTTGCCCCATTGCTCAGTTGGTTGGGATAGTTTCGCCAACCGCTGTAGAATAAACAAATATATATATTGACTTCGTGTCGCAAGCGTGTCATTTGGAAGTGACTGTGGGTTCTGTCATAGATTGTGCTGCGGTGTCTATCAAACAGGTTTGGCAATTCAGTGGTTTCGTTATTTCTTAACTGCACTGGTATGTTAAAGTCATCTGTATAATTAGAATATATTATAACAGAAATGTGAGAAGAAATAACAGCAGCAGGCTTGAAGCCCAGAAACCCATCAACTTGCACCAAAATACGCGCACGGTGACGATGAGAAAGTACTTCAAGTTTCAAGTACTGATAGAAGGGTAAACTGGACATATGGAGATTCTACAAACAAGCCAGCCACACTCACTCTCCAGAAGGTGACTCCGTCGTACTCGGGATTCTTGTACGAACTCCAGATGTGGTAGATGGCGTAGGGGATGATGGCAGCTACTGAAGCAACAGCCATGAGCCATCCTAGCGCCTGGGCCCACGGCGGCATCACGTAGTCGCCGACGGCCAGCGGCGTGAACTCGATCACGTTCACCACGAAGATTACCTGTAGCAACCAGTAATGTCATCAATAAGTGTGGGAAGTGTGTGTGTGTGTGTGTGTGTGTGTGTGTGTGTGTGTGTGTGTGTGTGTGTGTGTCTGTGTGTGTGTGTGTGTGTGTGTGCGTGTGCGTGTGCGTGTGCGCGTGCGCGTGCGCGTGCGCCTGCGTGTGCGTGTGCGTGCCTGTGTGTGTGTGTGTGTGTGTGTGCGCGCGTTCGTGCGTGCGTGCGTGCTTGTGTGTATTCGACTTAAGCACTTACGCAGGTACTGTGATTGTATTTGATATCTACATCATACGCATCAGAAATCCATATTCCAGGCATAAACAGAGTCAAGTAATCGACGTAGAAAGGCGAAGCAGTGACAGCATAACACAAACCACATCGCTTTGCAAATAGACAGAAATAGGAAGTGCAACGTCACTCACCACCAACAGCAGGGGCGTGATGAACTTCCAGCAAAACCACCAATGTACGTTCAGGCGAAACCCAACCATTTCCTCGATGTTGTCAATCAGCCGATTAGCGCCTGAATTGAGAAGTGTATACTAGATAACAACGTTTGTCTTCGTTGCACATTCGGGCAAGATATTTTATGTCGCTGCATTCTGGTGATCAACAAAAATGGTAAACTGTGACTGGTAAAGAAATGCGCTGCCATGTCGGTCTTTTGGCCACTTACTTGCAAAGTTGAATGGACACCAAGATGTGAAGTCGATACTAATTTGGCAATTAAAATGAAACAAATATATTATGTTTACTACATACGCAATCCACGCTTTTGCACTGTTCTATCTATCGCTGTGACATAAACTCTACATTAGAGTCAAACCTAAAACAGGTGAACGTATGCGTTCGTTGGTACAACAACATTGTTTTATTAAATGTATGATAAAACACACGAAACGTGAAAGTAAAACGGCGCCATGTCGCTGTTAATTGCTCAGCTTCGCAGACTTATGTCAGTTCAACCATCCCGTCGGGAAACAAAAAGAATGGTTGACGACTCTAGATCTCGGGTATCACGGCAAATATTAAGACAATTGTATAATATCATCCACGAAATTTTGGATTTACTTCAATAATACGAAACGTCAGTGCGTCTGCATGTGACGGCTTCATAAAATCGGCCCCTGAAGTGGATTAAGATGATATGTGTGGAGAAAAAGACAGGAATAAAAAAATAAGTGACCTTGTCAACAACGACGACAATGTCGACGACGACGTGAATGGATCGGATGAAATGTCGTCAGCTCACGGATGCTGGTGAATCACTGGTAGATAGTGGTAGAGGCTTGTAGAGACTGGTAGAAACTGCTAGAGGCTGCTAGAGACTGGCATAGGCTGCTAGAGACTGGCAGAGGCTGCTAGGGACTGGTAGAGACTCGTAGAGACAGATAGAGCCTGGTAGAGACTGCTATAGACTGGTAGAGACTCGTAGAGACTGGTAGAGACTGACATAGACTGATAAAAACTGCTGGAGACGGGCAGAGACTGCTAGAGACTGGCGAAGACTGCTAGAGACTGGTAGAGACTGGTCGAGATTGCTATAGACAGGCAGATATTGCTAGAGACTGGCAGAGACTGTTAGCAACTGGCAGAGACTGCTAGCGACTGGTAAAGACTGATAGAGGCCACCGTTTACATGGTGAGTTTTGAGCCGAGTGTGTTTTGGATTGGAATGAGAGGACAATGGTGGTTATGAGCGATTCGTAATATTTTCGCTTGGACTAACGTGCGTTTATACCACGAGTACACACTTGACTGATTTATTGAGACATTTGTTACTGTATCGTCGGCATACCTACCGTAAACCCACGAGAAGACGACGCATTCGATTAATCCTATCAAAACGAGCGACCATCCGGCCGCATAGTAACTCATCAGCTCCAACCAGTAGATGCCAGCCTGTAACCATGACAGCGTCTTAATTGTATGTCACGTGTAACATAATAAGCTCACAGTATGTTCAAAGTAAAGAAGTAGAACACCGGTACTACTTTCTAATAAGAAAACAAAACAATTAAATTCACCAAACCCCATGAAACCTATTATACATATTACTGATTTTACCGTGGACACATGCGCATACGCACGCATAGCAAAAGAGAAATAGTATTTGTATTATATCATATGCCAAATACAATGATGTCATCTGGATCAGGCTGCTTGGTAGTTGCTGATTGACAGCAGTTCACCAGGGCCATGTATGTCGGTACATGGGAATTTAAATAACATTTACGATGAAACGGAAACGCGACTATGCAATATACAAACCTCATTGCACATTGTCAGCCCAAGTATATACATCACAATACACAATATCAGCGCCACCCAAGTCTTGTAGCGTCTCAGTCTGGGTACCGTGTCTATTATCGATGTCATTATACTCTCTAAGCCGGCGAACTGGGAAAAAAGAAAGATAATGCTGCGGTGTAAACGAACAACATCACAGTGTTCCATAATGCAACTAACTTTATGATGAAATTTAAGTGATTGTAAACGTTTTGTAGGCTGTAGCTCTTACCGGCAGAAGCCAATTCTACCGATTTTGCTCAAAATATCCATCACTGATAATTCGACAAATAAAGCATGAACATTATGGGTTCTTAGATATAATTATTCGCCCTATTACACTTTCTTGCTTATGTATTTCATTTCTCGTTTTGCCCAAATTCCAAGAAGTTTTCCTTTTGTGTATTCGTGGTGGAAGCCTATGTACAATATCGTGCACGGCCGTTTCCTGCCCTGTTGATAACAGTGGCGCCACACGGAGGGCAGGGAACCAACCAAGTATCACGTGGCATGCAGAGCGCCACCTACCTGACTGTCGAGACCGAGGGTGATCAACATGAAGAAGAAGAGGAAGGACCACAACTGCGGAATCGGAAGATGAGTGACGACTTCCGGGTAGGCGATGAAGGCGAGACCAGCGCCTGCAAGCCAACACTAGAATCGTAAATAATTTTCGCTGATGAATCACGGTAGATGGCGCCACCTTTATTTGACTGCCAAACATTTTATATAGCACCAAAACACTTTGCGCTATGCTGTACTTATTATTATTATTATTATTATTAACACGCACGAACGCACGCACGCACGCACGCACGCACGCACGCACGCACGCACGCACGCACACCAGTGCTCATAATTATCTGAACAGCTCAACACTGTTTAGATCGTCGTCATCAATGTTCATCTTCACGAACTATTCGACTGAGGTGGATTCAATTAAGTCCTTGTCAAAACACTTTGATCATGTTCAGTCTCAGCCAATAAAGCAATGTCATCGGCATATCAATGGCTGGAAATTTACAGATTGTCCAGTTTTACTATATATGCTCTAAATACATAGGACTGAGACTAACTTTGTTTGCGGGCGTTCACAGCTTCAATGTGGATTCTCGCGGTGAGTCTAGTTATTTGATTGCTTAACCGATAACATCCTTCATCTAACTCCGACCAGAACTCTACATTTATCAAAATGTTCATTTTCAATGGACAATAATGATATCATTATGTATAATTTGTTAACAAATATACTAGAGAATATAGTTGATATAACTAATAAACAAATGACTGGGAAAAAAAGAACTAAATTTAACCAAATAAATCCAGATCATGGGGCAAGTGCCTTCCCCAGCTGACCATCATACTTGTTGTTACATGTATGTTCATATATAATTTTATATTTAATATAACTCACGTCATATTTTATTTTCTTCATCTATGGATTAAAGCGTGTTATGGCTTTCGTCGGACATTTGACATGAGCGATACATGAGTTGGAGAAACAACTAATTGTAGCCCTGTACAAAGCAATAGTTAGACCACATTTGGAATATTGTATTCAAGCATGGAGGCCGTATCGTAAAAAGGACATAGACAAGCTAGAAAGAATACAACGAAGAGCAACCAAAATGATTCCAGAATTGAGAGACCTTAGTTACGAAAGTCGCTTATTACAATGTGGTTTGACAACACTAGAGAACAGGAGACTAAGAGGAGACCAAATAGAAGTATTTAAAATAGTGAACGGTTATGAGGATGTTGATAGGAATATGTTTTTCAAACTTAAAGAAGGCAGTAGAACCAGAGGACACAAAACAGCAAATGATTGTGTTAATGCTAGTAGTGTGAATATGTTTAAAAATATAATTGACAGATATTTGATCAGGGTGGGCTACACATAGATAGACTCTCGATAAGCCAATGGCTTCCTTGTCCAATTTGCCATCTGGAACTTGTTGTTTGGGATGGCAATCTTGTTAAATCTTGTTATCTTGTTAAATACTAGCGTCATCGCATTTAATTAATGGAAAAATTCCCTCCCAAACACTAAATGTGTGCATGTCACGGTCTGGTGATAATCTAAGCGCAGTGGTATTTGTTTTACCTGATTTCACTACATCTGGTACACCAACGCCGCGCTCGTGAGCCATAAAACCAAGAATCGAGAAGATAACGAAACCAGCGAACAAACTCGTTACACAATTGCCGATGGTCACGATCATTGTGTCCCTGCAAGAGATGAGTCGTTCGGTAATACATTTTACACGAAATACAATGCGACGTCAACATAATAAAGTAGTTATTTGACATACTTTAACAGTAAAAATCAGAGAACGGTTTAACCACCTCCTCCGTTACAGTTTAAAATCATCCACCCATCCACCCATTTAAAGTTAAAACTAAACTTTATAGGACTGAGAATTTAGGACGTTTCACGTTTCATCTCCATGTAACCTATCCATTAGAACGTTGTCTGCGAGCGTGTGGCGGATTAGGACAGTGACATACCTATAGATGTTGTTATGGAACTTGTTGTAGCTGGCAAAGGTCATGAGGCCGCCCATACCAACGCTCAGAGAGAAGAAGATCTGCCCGGCGGCATCTCCCCAGACCTACAGTCACAGGCGGATAATGCAGTCGAGCAATGTAATAATTAATCAATACTTTGATTTCCAACAAAATGAATATATTTTGTAGCAGAACATTTACGCTTGTACAACATGTTATGCAAATGAAAGGATCATTGCGTTTTGTGTTTAACAAGATTTAACAAGTGTTTGCTGGATAAGAGGTAAACTGACCTACCACGAAGGTAAATGTCTACGTAATAGGATGCCAGTCATTACTTCCGAGACCGCCATGTTCAGTAAACAGTGAACCAACGTATGGCTTTGTGATAATATGTTTCCGGTTCAAATCAACTTTAGAAGAATTGTAATTGTTTTGATCAGATTTAACAATATTGCAACCCAAAACAACGAGCTCCAAATATATATGAATAAGGAAGCCACTGGCTCATGAGGAATCCAACAATTCATCACTTGGCAAATGTACGTGTAGTTTCTACTTCGTGTCCTCAAATTCATATAGCTTCCCGAAATATACTATTTTCCCAATGTGCATGCGATATTTATTATCCACAATTTTCTCTTAGAATTTTAATATCAATAATAATTATAATAATTTTCTTTCATGCCCATTCCTTATCGTATTTCCGCCTTCAATCATACTGTGGGTAACCATTTAGACTTCCTAAAATTAAATAACCTGTGCTTAATTTTCCCAAGTCCTTTGTACATTTTAAGTTACATTTTCTTGGTACCTTAATGATGATGATATTGTGACATATCTGGACTGGTTATAATTGCGTAATATAATGATAACACTGTGGCATTGGTAGTAATATATTCTAATAAGTTATTAAATGATCAAACTATTTTGTTTGAAGGTTGGTATATAAAAGCACTGTTAATAAATTACCACTGAATTGAAATGGCTGTGATATGTATGAATGGAAGAGAAACCGACCTTGGGTTCAAGCAGTTTGCTCCACTGCGGGATTACATAAAACTTTATGCCGTCCAGGGCCCCTGGCAGAGTAATCCCACGGAAGAAGAGGATTATCAGTACAAGGTAAGGGAATGTCGCCGTGAAATAAACCACCTACAATTGAAGACAACAATACAACTCTTTTTTATCCTCCTTGTAGTTTGTTTGAAACATAATTGTTGTTGTTGTTACGGGAATATTTAGTACTTCGTGTTTACCACATTTCAGGATATACAATATTATCACATGAAATTGTGACGTAATGCTGGCAGTCATATTAAGGTCTAGCTGCGCCATGTCCTTGTATTACGTAACTTTGGACAATCGACGCATGACGTTGTGAACGATTGTACGTGATTGTTGGCATAGCGTTGCAGACAACTACAAAGGGTAATTCGATTGTTCGTAGAAAGGGTAATAGCGGGGTGAATTTCGAAAAAAATTAAACTGAGACGACCCGACCGTGGGGTCGTAGATGACCCGACCGTGGGGTCGTAGATGACCCGACCGTGGGGTCGTAGATAACCCGACCGTGGGGTCGTAGATGACCCGACCGTGGGGTCGTAGATGACACGACCGTGGGGTCGTAGATGATCCGACCGTGGGGTCGTAGATAACCCGACCGTGGGGTCGTAGATGACCCGACCGTGGGGTCGTAGATGACACGACCGTGGGGTCGTAGATGACCCGACCGTGGGGTCGTAGATAACCCGACCGTGGGGCCGTAGATGAACCCCTGAAATTTTGGCGCCCGATATGCAAAGCGTCTATGAGGAATGGCATAACATACAAACATACAAGTGCTCGATTGTAATAAGATTATTATCAATATTATGATTGATAAAAAGAGTTTATATTGGAATGTGAACACATGAACAAGACTCGACCTTCAACGAGACTTTGCTAATTCACACAGAATGTCGAGTATTTGATCTTATGACCCGTCACAGCATCGATGTACGATATAACATAAAAAATAAAATGTGTTTCTGTGAACGTCATTCTTGTATTAAATTGTTAATTAAAAAATAAAATATTTGTTACGATAAGATATAATGAAACATTCGATCTGTTGAAAAAATCTGACGACTCTCCTACAATTTAAACGGCTGTCGAGTTAGTTGAGCAATGCAATGCAAATATGTATAGTACCTTGCCTGATGACTTGATTCCTCTTATGACGCAAAAGAAACATATGACCCAGGCTATGAATAGAACCAGGCACAGGTCCCACTGCATTGTGCCGTTGTCCTCGATTGCATCGCTCTGACGCAGCACCGCACGACTATAAAACAAGACAAATAGCACTGTCAAAATGAGGTAAAAGTAAGCCAACCATGTACGCTAATTTATGGTGGCATATAATATACCACCATTAATTAGCGTACATGGTTGACTTACTTGCGGTGGCATACATGTTAATTGATTTGACACGTTGTAGAATGGCGATCTCAAGATGGCCGGGGTTCTGCCTTAAAGACCCCCTGCAGTGAAATTACAATAATGACATTCAACTGGCCAGCAAGGCAGCTTATATTATACCAAATTCATGTAACAAAATATTAGCAGCATCCATCAAGTTAATTAGTCACCACAGCCAGATTAATGATAGCCATCAGTGCAGTCCGCGAAATCTAGGTCAGGCAGCCCTTGACGTCAGAACAGGCGGAAACTGCTGGGCCTACTGCGCGTGCAACCGTATTGTGCGCCATTGTTTACATTGTTTTAATCCATCCATTGATAACACAGCATCATATTTTTCTTTACAAAATTCGGATAGTTTGGAACTATTACATATATTTAGCAAGTGCAGATATGGTAAATCGGTGTGTAGTGTTTGGGTGCTGCAATACGCTAAGTGAAACCGTAAGCCTACACAAGTTTACAAGTGACAAACATCGTCGACAGATATGGGACCGATTCCTCCGCAGAACCCGTGGACGTTGGCATTTAACAGAATCTGTTTTCATATGCAGCAAGCATTTTTTGAAAGTTCGACATGGGATACGCCAAGAGCTTGGTGTTTAAGGAAATTGCAATTCCAACTATCTACCCCACTGTTAATACGGACGCTAGTAGGGGAGGGTGGTCTAATGGTTAGAGCACCCGCCTGTTGATCGAGAGGACGGTGGTTCGATTCCACCTCCGCCGTTTCGAATCTTGGGCAATTTCGTTCACCCCACTTTGCCCGTGTCTTTGGAGTATAACTACTTGAGACT
>OY759266.1:9102597-9142597 GCA_963662155.1 Lamellibrachia columna | reverse complement strand
GTTAGATAAAAAAATGTTGGACTCTCGATAAGCCAATGGCTTCCTTGTCACCTGCCATCTGTGCCTTTGCCTTGGATGGCAGTCTTGTTAAATCTTGTTAAATCTATACACCAGCATCGCTATCTTATAAACACAGATGATAATATGTGAATCCTTAATATTCTTGTGACCAGTGCCGGTTTTGGGGCATGGCAGTTTTCCAGGTACTTCCACTAAATAATAATTATGGGGGCCTCCACAAAATGTTTGGTCATGGCGCCCACTGGCTTTGGGATAAACAATAATGGATAACCATGCTCGTAGTAACCAACATTTTATACATATGTATAAACAAATACAGTTTAGTTCTTTCGGGGTCGATAGGCGGCTGAATTTCAGTTGAACTCGATGCTACAGAACACGGCAACGTTTTCGATATTGTGTTTATTTTATATTTTCTGATATGCATATTCTACTAATATACGTTTATACGTTTTGCATACACATATCAGCTGTTTCGTATGTCTTTCCTAAGTGGCAAAATATATGAATTGTTTTCAATTTGGTCTTTCGGCTGGTTCCGCGAAATTGTTATGTGATGCAGATGTGTGTTCTAAATGATAAACAGTCGTGTCATGCTGTGAAGTCTGTGTTGTAGTAGGTTGGGAGGAGTGTAAACTATTGTAATAGGATGACCGGTCAGTCACTGCACAGGACTTCCACAGTTCTATATCCGGCCATGTACCCGAATAATAGCAAACTAGTATCATATGTAAAACAGCAATTACATAAAACCACATACAAATACGCTGCGTGGGAACAAGACCCAGCCACTTAGATGATAATCAATGTGCAGCCACTTAGATGATAATCAATATACACCCCCTTTGATTGTAATCAATATGTTGCGTATGGTGTTTTCATACTCTATGCCTTTTAGGCACATTCAATAAAACATTGCGCAATTGAGGTCGAAGATAAACCGGGGTGTACCCCACATAAAGGTCGGTTTGATTTTGCTCAGATTTTGTTCAAGTGTTTTGCTTATTAAACATTTAAATACCACCGTGCGTGGAGCGCCAACCAACGATCCGGGTTCACAATCAGTGCAAACTAATCGCTGGCAAATAATGTCACCATTGTGCGCTTTCAAAAATAGCTTTAGAATAAATAATATCGAGCAGCTGTGTGCTTGTATGTGTGCAGATTTCAAGATAGCAAGGATCGCACAATGGACATATATTTACTGGACTGTAAATATAAGTCCATGATCGCACTGCGTACGTAGTCGGCGAGAAACAGACCCCACGTTTCGTTTAATAGTAATAGTAATAAACGTCAATCGAGATTGTGTTCATGCGCTTTACAATCATAAGTTACAGTTATATTAAAAACAATACCAATAATAACCATTCTAAGATGTAGCCTATGAATGTTTTTAATCAAATACTAATAATAATAAATACATATACAAATGTTCACATCAGCTTAGTCAGTGTACGGTTGTTATCTAGCTCGCTTCGTCAGGTAGGGCGTATATGGTATGCATTCGCATTTATTTGTGTTTTATTTTATTTATCTATTGTTTGGTTTTGACTAAAGTTTATCTTAATTATATTACTGTGGATGACACGGTGTATATGATCGATGGCCCATTGAAAATTACGATATAAACGTGACATGGTCACCATCGTGAAGTAAACTATTGCTACTATTAAAATACGACGCACATGTTGTAATAACAGGGTTTTTGTGACATATCAACCTAATTACAATTAATCAGAAGAGTTTAAATAACGTTCCTTACAATCAGTCACCACTCTCTCACCACTCCCCTCCCCGGCCCCTCCCTCACCACCCTCTTCGCGGCCCCTCTCTTACCCTTCCCCTCCCCGGCCCTTCTCTCACCACTCCCTTCCCGGCCCCTCTCTCTCCTCTCCCCTCCCTGGCCCCCTCTCTCACCACTCCCCTCCCTGGCCTCCCTCTCTTACCACTCCCCTCCCCGTCCCTCCTCTCTCACCTCTCCCCTCCCTGGCCTCCCTCTCTCATCACTCCCCTCCTTGGCCCCGTCTCTCACAACTCCACTCCCTGGCCCCCTCTCTCACCTCTCCCCTCCCTGGCCTCCTCATCACTCCCCTCCCCGTCCCCCCTCCCTCACCACTCCAATCCCTGACCCCCCCTCTCTCACCACTCCACTCCCTGGCCCCTCTCTCACCTCTCCCCTCCCTGGCCCCCCTCGTTCACCTCTCCCCTCCCTGGCCTCCCTCTCTCATCACTCCCCTCCCCGTCCCCCTCTCTCACCACTCCCCTCCCTGGCCCCCATCTCTCACCTCTCCCCTCCCCGTCCCCCTCTCTCACCTCTCCCCTCCCTGGCCCCCCTCTCTCACCTCTCCACTCCCTGGACTCCCTCTCTCACCACTCCCCTCCCTGGCCTCCCTCTCTCACCACTCCACTCCCTGGCCCCTCTCTCATATCTCTACTCCCTGGCCCCTTCTCTCACCTCTCCCCTCCCTGGCCCCCTCTCTCACCACTCCCCTCCCTGGCCCCGTCTCTCACCACTCCACTCCCTGGCCCCCTCTCTCATCTCTCCCCTCCCTGGCATCCCTCTCTCACCACTCCCCTCCCTGGCCCCCCTCTCTCACCACTCCCCTCCCTGGCCCCGTCTCTCGCCAATCCACTCCTTGGCCCCGTCTCTCACCACTCCACTCCCTGGCCCCGTCTCTCACCTCTTCCCTCCCTGGCCTCCCTCTCTCATCACTCCCCTCCCTGGCCTCCCTCTCTCATCACTCCCCTCCCTGGCCCCCTCTCTCACCACTCCCCTCCCTGGCCCCGTCTTTCACCACTCCACTCCCTGGCCTCCCTCTCTCACCACTCCCCTCCCTGGCCCCGTCTCTCACCACTCCACTCCCTGGCCCCCTCTTTCACCACTCCCCTCCCTGGCCCCGTCTCTCACCTCTCCCCTCCCTGGCCTCCCTCTCTCATCACTCCCCTCCCCGTCCCCCCTCCCTCACCACTCCAATCCCTGACCCCCCTCTCTCACCACTCCCCTCCCTGCCCCCCTCTCTCACCACTCCACTCCCTGGCCCCTCTCTCACCACTCCCCTCCCTGGCCCCCCTTTCTCATCATTCCCCTCCCTGGCCCCTCCCTAACAGCTCCCCTCCCCAGCCCCTCTCTCATCACTCCCCTCCCCGGCCCCTTCCTCACCACTTCTTTCCTCGGCCCCTCTCTCACCACTCCCTGGCCCCTCCCGACCACTCACCGCCTCCGTTGGTGTAGCATAGGTACGGGAATCTCCAGACGTTGCCGAGCCCTACCGCGTAGCCGAGGCAGGACAAGACGAACTCTACAGGACTGTTCCACGAGCCGCGGTCGTCGTCCGCCGGCGCTGTCTGCACCGACCCGCCTTCATCTCCCTGTCGTCAACACAACATAACAAATACAGACATCGACATTACAGATACGCTAAAGAATTGTGACATTGTGGAGCAACAAATGTGTGGGACCGGAGCAACACACTTGACAGTGACACCATGCTATGGGGACACATGCTGAGGTGTCCAATTTGTTGATGGCTAGTGGATTCAGTTATTTGTAACTGTTACCAAATCGAAGTTGTCTTGTTATATACTTCGGAAGAATTTGCTGATCCGTCAAAAAGTCAATGCACTGCCGTTTGCTAGCTAGAGGAAAATTTATGTGTTTTCACTGTTTTGATATTACATTTTAATATAATATCTGTCTGTTTTTTTTATTTCCTCCACATCGTTTACCTGTAATAATTAGAATTGATCGCTTACATATATAACATGGCGTCGAGTTCGTTCAAACGCAAGCACGGTGATGCACACAAGCTGCACGACAACATGATTATAACGAGAGGAAGGCCACAAAAGCTCAATTGTAAACGTCACTTTTTATAGGGAGGTAGTAAAATGGCAGAGGCATGCAACCATAGAATGGTGTTTTAACACAGGAAAACCAAGCGCGTGTGAAGATAAAATGTTCAAATTTTCGGAGAATGATAAAGTAGAAAGGTAGTCTACGTCAATGACCTCTCGGCTTCCAGCAGCAACATGACTTCTCATAAAAATCGTGTATCGAAGTCCATCTGTCATTGTGGCGGTCTACCCTTTCAGTAATATGTTTTACTCTGTGACACGCATACTTGGCTTAAGCATTGTGCATTCGTAACTCACGGTATCGCTAATTCTTATTACGTATACATTAGTAATGACTAACATTACACAATCGCAGTGATTTTATCCATTAGCGGTTTTTAGTGTTTTTTATGTTGTGATTGTTTTGTCTTACAAGACCTCGTCCGATTACTTAGATATTAAGATTTAGACAATGAAAGAGTATCCGGGTGCATTTAAAGCCATGCAAACATAGAGCGTTCTGAAGAGTCTAAATATAACTAATCTTACGTAGGTCGATCAATAATGCCATTGTTGTTATAAATGTAAAGTAAATTTGGTCATATTTGATTTGATAATAGTAATTAACTGGGTGTGTTCTTATTAGAAATGATGTCACAATGACGTCACACCCCATTGTCCCACGCTCCTTGGATTGGCGTTCGACGTAGTAACGCGGACGTTTTAGTAGTTTTAGCGGTTAAAATTCCCTATGAGTGTTTACTCAATATGTACAACTACGACAATAATATAATATAATATATAAGTTTTACCACACCAAACAACAAGTGATAATTGTGACCCAAATTGGATAAGACTCCGTAAATGCAAACTTGTATATAAAAATGTAGTAACAGGATTTGAGTTTTTATAAAAAAAACATAATCATTATATTAAGTATATTGCACAACTCGTCAGTTGTGTCACGCTGACGGACGACACGCATGGCTGACTCGTTCTACAGTTGGTGTCACTCAGTGTGCGAGCAAGAAGGGTGGCGGCTTCATTGAGTGTAGCGTTTAGGCGACATGACATAATAGACAACATGTCACATGTTCTCCATCCGCTTGGCGCTGAGATACGGATATATAAATACTGACAGGATGACCTGCATTAGTAGACGTTATTTCAAGGAAGACATGTTGAAGTTCTACATGCGATGTAATCTAGATATATAATAACAGTCATAGCTAAACAGGACAAGGAATAAACCAGTCATTTTATTGTAGTTGATACGTTTAAGAACACATCGACACCTCCGCTGGTGGGAAATCATTCATGCATGGCATGGTAAAGTCCGCGGAATGTACTAGAGGGGTGTTTGGCAGGTGTGTGTGTGTGCGCGTGCGTACGTGCGTGCGTGCGTGCGTGCGATTTAGCTACAACTAGGCGAAACGAGACATGTTCCTTCTATCTGTCACAGTACTACAACTAGGTGGACCGATAACTGTTCCTTCTATCCGTCACAGTGCTACAACTAGGTGAACCGAGAAATGTTTCTTCTACCCGTCATAATACAGTGCTACAACTAGATGGACCGATACATGTTCCTTCTACCCGTCACAGTGCTACAACTAGGTGAACCGATAACTGTTCCTTCTATCTGTCACAGTACTACAACTAGGTGGACCGATAACTGTTCCTTCTATCCGTCACAGTGCTACAACTAGGTGAACCGAGAAATGTTTCTTCTACCCGTCATAATACAGTACTACAACTAGATGGACCGATAAATGTTCCTTCTACCCGTCACAGTGCTACAACTAGGTGGACCGATAACTGTTCCTTCTATCCGTCACAGTACTACAACTAGGTGGACCGATAACTGTTCCTTCTATCCGTCACAGTACTACAACTAGGTGGACCGATAACTGTTCCTTCTATCCGTCACAGTACTACAACTAGGTGAACCGATAACTGTTCCTTCTATCCGTCACAGTACTACAACTAGGTGGACCGATAACTGTTCCTTCTATCCGTCACAGTACTACAACTAGGTGGACCGATAACTGTTCCTTCTATCCGTCACAGTACTACAACTAGGTGGACCGATAACTGTTCCTTCTATCCGTCACAGTACTACAACTAGGTGGACCGATAACTGTTCCTTCTATCCGTCACAGTACTACAACTAGGTGGACCGATAACTGTTCCTTCTATCCGTCACAGTGCTACAACTAGGTGAACCGAGAAATGTTTCTTCTACCCGTCATAATACAGTGCTACAACTAGATGAACCAATAAAAGTTCCATCCAGCCGCCACAGTGCTACCACTAGATGGAAAGAGAAGTGTTCCTTCTGTTCGTCAGAGCGCTAAAGCTAGACGAACCGAGAAATGTCCCTTCTATCCGTCACAGTGCTACAACTAGGTGGACCGAGAAATGTTCATTCTATCCGTCACAGTGCTATAACCAGACGGACCGAGACATGTTCCTTCTATCCGTCACAGTTTTACATCTAGACGGAACGAGAAATGTCCCTTCTATCCGTCACAGTACTACAATTAGATGGACCGAGAAATGTTCCTTCTATCCGTCACTGTACTACAATTAGATGGACCGAGAAATGTACCTTCTATCCGTCATTGTACTACAATTAGATGGACCGAGAAATGTTTCTTCTATCCGTCAATGTACTACAACTAGATGGACCTAGAAATGTTTCTTCTATCCGTCAATGTACTACAACTAGATACACCGAGAAATGTTCCTTCTATCCGTCACTGTACTACAACTAGATGGACCGAGAAATGTTCCTTCTATCCGTCACTGTACTACACCTAGATGGACCGAGAAATGTTTCTTCTATCCGTCACTGTACTACAACTAGATGGACCGAGAAATGTTCCTTCTATCCGTAACTGTACTACACCTAGATGGACCGAGAAATGTTCATTCTATCCGTCACTGCACTACAACTAGATGGACTGAGAAATGCTCCTTCTATCCGTAACTGTACTACACCTAGATGGACCGAGAAATGTTCATTCTATCCGTCACTGTACTACACCTAGATGGACCGAGAAATGTTCATTCTATCCGTCACTGTACTACAACTAGATGGACCGAGAAATGTTCCTTCTATCCGTCACTGTACTACAACTAGATGGACCGAGAAATGTTCCTTCTATCCGTCACTGTACTACAACTAGATGGACTGAGAAATGATCCTTCTATCCGTCACTGTACTACAAATAAATGGACCTAGAAATGTTCCTTCTATCCGTCACTGTACTACACCTAGATGGACCGAGAAATGTTCCTTCTATCCGTAACTGTACTACACCTAGATGGACCGAGAAATGTTCATTCTATCCGTCACTGTACTACACCTAGATGGACCGAGAAATGTTCCTTCTATCCGTCACTGTACTACAACTAGATGGACTGAGAAATGCTCCTTCTATCCGTCACTGTACTACAAATAAATGGACCTAGAAATGTTCCTTCTATCCGTCACTGTACTACAACTAGATGGACAGAGAAATGTTCCTTCTATCCGTCACTGTACTACAACAAGATGGACAGAGAAATGTTCCTTCTATCCGTCACTGTACTACAACTAAATGGACCTAGAAATGCTCCTTCTATCCGTCACTGTACTACAACTAAATGGACCTAGAAATGCTCCTTCTATCCGTCACTGTACTACAACTAAATGGACCCAGAAATGCTCCTTCTATCCGTCACTGTACTACAACTAGATGGACCGAGAAATGTTCCTTCTATCCGTCACTGTACTACAACTAGATGGACAGAGAAATGTTCCTTCTATCCGTCAATGTACTACAACTAAATGGACCTAGAAATGCTCCTTCTATCCGTCACTGTACTACAACTAAATGGACCTAGAAATGCTCCTTCTATCCGTCACTGTACTACAACTAGATGGACTGAGAAATGTTTCTACTATCCGTCACTGTACTACAACTAGATGGACCGAGAAATGTTCCTTCTATCCGTCACTGTACTACAACTAAATGGACCTAGAAATGCTCCTTCTATCCGTCACTGTACTACAACTAAATGGACCCAGAAATGCTCCTTCTATCCGTCACTGTACTACAACTAGATGGACCGAGAACTGTTCCTTCTATCCGTCACTGTACTACAACTAGATGGACAGAGAAATGTTCCTTCTATCCGTCAATGTACTACAACTAAATGGACCTAGAAATGCTCCTTCTATCCGTCACTGTACTACAACTAGATGGACCGAGAACTGTTCCTTCTATCCGTCACTGTACTACAACTAGATGGACAGAGAAATGTTCCTTCTATCCGTCAATGTACTACAACTAAATGGACCTAGAAATGCTCCTTCTATCCGTCACTGTACTACAACTAAATGGACCTAGAAATGCTCCTTCTATCCGTCACTGTACTACAACTAAATGGACCTAGAAATGCTCCTTCTATCCGTCACTGTACTACAACTAGATGGACCGAGAAATGTTCCTTCTATCCGTCACTGTACTACAACTAGATGGACAGAGAAATGTTCCTTCTATCCGTCAATGTACTACAACTAAATGGACCTAGAAATGTTCCTTCTATCCGTCACTGTACTACAACTAGATGGACAGAGAAATGTTCCTTCTATCCGTCAATGTACTACAACTAAATGGACCTAGAAATGTTCCTTCTATCCGTCACTGTACAACTAAATGGACCGAGAAATGTTCCTTCTATCAGTCACAGTGCTACAATTAGATGGACCGAGAAATTTTCTTTCTAGTCGTCACTGTACTACAACTATATGGACAGAGAAATGTTCCTACTGTTCGCAACAGTACTGTAACTAGGTGGTCAAAAAACTGTTCGTTTTATCGAACTGCGCTAGGTTGACTGAAAACTGTTCTTGTTGTTGCATTAAAGGGGAAGCTCCTTCTACCAGACAGTACTACAACTAGAGGGGACCGAAAACTGTTCTTTTTATCCGTGATTGTAGGCCTAGTATACTAGGTGGCCGATAGTACTACAACTAAGTAGACCAGGAGCTGCTCCCTTTATCCGTGCTAGTAATGTGCTATACGTACTGTTTACGGTTTAGTTTATCTGCGCTTATTGTCTACCAAGTGGAACAAGATCTGCCCTTTGTTTTTTTAGCTCGTTTCGTGTTTCCTTTGAATAATATGTCATTTACCACTACGCTGCAGCAGCGGATTCAGAGGGGACTTAGGGGTCTTAAAACCTAGGCCATGGAGGGGTTCTTAGACCCCTATGTTCGCATCAAATATTACGGTAAAGGACAACGTATATATATATATATATATATATATTATATATATATATATATATATATATATATATATATATATATATATATGCGTGTATATATATATATGCGTGTGTGTATATATATATGCGTGTGTGTATATATGTATATATGTATATATATATATATATATATATATATATATATAGTCCCCGTCCCCCCCCCGGTTCGTAATTAGAACAACATGACTACGACTGACTGAGACCCCCCTGCCAACAAACTTATATCTGCCCTTGTAAAAGTGGAATTTGACTGGCTAAAGGACAGAGGAATTGGTAGTAATCGTCAATGAATATACATTTGCGCCCCAGGCACTTTTGTTTGAAACATGACTGTCATTACGTAGAGACAACTGATCCAAGGGCGCCCTGAATACGTTTGTTTAAATTAATGCATTCGTACGAGATCACCTGCCTAATGACGAAACTGACGAAACGCACCACACACCGAAACACACCACATCCCTCATCACAAATATGAAACAAATCAATACAATCAACTTTAAGCCACATATATGTATATGCCAAGTAAGACCATTATTTTTAACAAGCAAAATACATTTTCTTACTCATTTTGGAAACGCATCTGTGGAGGTAATATTTTTTAGTATAGGCCGTTTTTGTTGAGTCTTATGCCAGGTTCGTCTCTTTGTAGTTGAAGATGTGGGTAGGGTAAATGATCAGGTATGCCAGGGATGAAGTGTACAGATGTAATGATGTGGGTAGGGTGAATGATCAGGTATGCCAGGTATGAAGTGTAAAGATGTAAAGATGTGGGTAGGGTAAATGATCAGGTATGCCAGGGGATGAAGTGTAACGATGTAATGATATGGGTAGGGTGAATGATCAGGTATGCCAGGGATGAAGTGTAAAGATGTAAATATGTGGGTAGGGTGAATGATCAGGTATGCCAGGGATGAAGTGTAAAGATGTAAAGATGTGGGTAGGGTGAATGATCAGGTATGCCAGGGGGTGAAGTGTAAAGATGTGGGTAGGGTGAATGATCAGGTATTCCAGGGGATGAAGTGTAAAGATGTAAAGATGTGGGTAGGGTGAATGATCAGGTATGCCAGGGGATGAAGTGTAAAGATGTAAAGATGTGGGTAGGGTGAATGATCAGGTATGCCAGGGGATGAAGTGTAAAGATGTAAAGATGTGGGTAGGGTGAATGATCAGGTATGCCAGGGATGAAGTGTAAAGATGTAAAGATGTGGGTAGGGTGAATGATCAGGTATGCCAGGGATGAAGTGTAAAGCGCTTTGAGCATATAAGAACGTATCATGTTTTTCAAACAGTTTCATAGAAACATAACGATTCATGTCATGTCGGCCTAATGCTTCGCGTTCATTGCTAAACTTGTGTTGCATGTCGCGCATTTGTGTGATTGGGTCAGCGCACTTTACACAACATGTGCTGCCGCTCTCAAAATTTTCCATAGATTTGTATAAAATTGTATAGATTTTTTTTTATTTTACGGAGCACAACAGAATATGGCGTAGAAAACTATAGAAGCTACAATTATATAGCTATGTCCGCAAACATTCTATAACATATTGTAAAACAATTCTATAGGATATTCGATAAAAAATCTATAGAATATTTTCTGGATTCACAGCGTCTGCAAAAATCCTATAAAATATTCTATAAAAATTCTATAGATTGTTTTCGTGACAGTAAATAGTTTCTGCATGCCTAGTGTACGCATAGGTGATAGAAAGTGTCCATACAACAACATCAGATTGACATTATTGCAAGTTGGAAGATATATGTAACTTAGCACAAAATGTCAGTTCAACACAAACATATTATTTGTTCTAAAACAAAATCATTGAAAATTGGCTTCATTTTATTTTAAAACGAAGAACACACAGTACTATTCATTTGAACCGTTATTAGTTGTTGTTCAAAGTAGCCCCGGTTCACGGTACTTGGATTATTCTTAATCTACATTTACATAAATCGAAGACAACCTATTTCGCGCAAAAAACCATGTAATGACTACACCGTAACCATAGATTAAGGCAATGCTGCAGTTTATTCAACAATGCACCCATATAATATGTATTGCTGGCATTGCATAAGACGACATGCGAGGAACTATATGTTAGACTACTTCAAATCTGTCTCCTCAATTGATTTAGCCTATCGCGAATCAGGTTCGTTGGTGTTCACGTGTGATCGCGAATCAGGCTCGTTGGTGTTCACGTGTGATCGCGAATCAGGTTCGTTGGTGTTCACGTGTGATCGCGAATCAGGTTAGTTGGTGTTCACGTGTGTAGTGTGGGAATAGATTAAGTAATATGCGAATTCGTTTTTAATAAAAAAGAGTGCGTCCTTTTGTTAAAATCATCGAAATAATTTACTTTGATCGAGTAAACTGCGAAGGTATGAATAGCCCGTAGGCTATTATGTATATAGAACCGGAGAAGGCTTGTCCTTTTTCGCTGAAGTTTTACGGGATCTGGTCAAAAATAATTTAATCGTTTGTTCGCAAATTTCACCAAACATAAATAACAAACGGGCTAGCATGTCGTAGTGGATGTAAGGCAGGTTACATCCACAAGGCAGGTTACATCCACAAGGTAGGTTATATCCACAAGGCAGGTTACATCCACAAGGCAGGTTACATCCACAAGGCAGGTTACATCCACAAGGCAGGTTACATCCACAAGGCAGGTTACATCCACAAGGCAGGTTACATCCACAAGGCAGGTTACATCCACAAGGTAGGTTATATCCACAAGGCAGGTTACATCCACAAGGTAGGTTACATCCACAAGGTAGGTTACATCCTCAAGGCAGGTTACATCCACAAGGCAGGTTACATCCACAAGGTAGGTTACATCCACAAGGCAGGTTACATCCACAAGGCAGGTTACATCCACAAGGCAGGTTACATCCACAAGGCAGGTTACATCCACAAGGTAGGTTATATCCACAAGGCAGGTTACATCCACAAGGTAGGTTACATCCACAAGGTAGGTTACATCCACAAGGCAGGTTACATCCACAAGGCAGGTTACATCCACAAGGTAGGTTACATCCACAAGGCAGGTTAAATCCACAAGGCAGGTTACATCCACAAGGCAGGTTACATCCACAAAGCAGGTTGGTTGTTTCGCAAAATGAGACCGAAACCAGACGAGCGAAAAAAAATTCGAATTAAGGAGGAACCTTTAACAGGTAAGATTGAAATAATAGTGGAGGAACTTTTAAC
This sequence comes from Lamellibrachia columna, assembly GCA_963662155.1. NCBI lineage: Eukaryota > Metazoa > Annelida > Polychaeta > Sabellida > Siboglinidae > Lamellibrachia > Lamellibrachia columna. Next base: position 9,130,206 of record OY759266.1, on the reverse strand, counting down.
AGGCAAGATTGAAAAAATAGAGGAGGAACCTTTAACAGATAAGATTGAAAGAATAGAGGAGGAACCTTTAACAGGTAAGATTGAAAGAATATAGGAGGAACCTTGTAACAGTCAATATTGAAAGAATAAAAGAGGAACCTATAACAGGTAAGATTGAAAGAATAGATAGAGGAGGAACCTTCAACAGGCAAGATTGAAAGAATAGAGGAGGAAACGTAAACAGGCAAGATTGAAAAAATAGAGGAGGAACCTTTAACAGGTAAGATTGAAAGAATAGAGGAGGAACCTTTAACAGGCAAGATTGAAAGAATAGAGGAGGAACCTTTAACAGGCAAGATTGAAAGAATAGAGGAGGAACCTTTAACAGGCAAGATTGAAAGAATATAGGAGGAACCTTTAACAGGCAAGATTGATAGAATTTAGGAGGAAACTTTAACAGGCAAGATTGAAAGAATAGAGGAGGAACCTTTAACAGGTAAAATTGAAAGAATAGAGGAGGAACCTTTAACAGGTAAGATTGAAAGAATAGAGGAGGAACCTTTAACAGGCAAGATTGAAAGAATAGAGGAGGAACCTTTAACAGGCAAGATTGAAAGAATATAGGAGGAACCTTTAACAGGCAAGATTGAAAGAATAGAGGAGGAACTTTTAACAGGTAAGATTGAAAGAATAGAGGAGGAACCTTGTAACAGTCAATATTGAAAGAATAGAAGAGGAACCTATAACAGGTAAGATTGAAAGAATAGATAGAGGAGGAACCTTCAACAGGTAAGATTGAAAGAATAGAGGAGGAAACGTAAACAGGAAAGATTGAAAGAATAGAGGAGGAACTTTTAACAGGTAAGATTGAACGAATTGAAGAGGAACCTTTAACAGGTAAGATTGAAAGAATAGAGGAGCAACCTTTAACAGGTAAGATTGAAAGAATTGAGGAAGAACCTTTAACAGGTAAGATTGAAAGAATTGAGGAGGAACCTTTAACAGGTGAGATTGAACGAATTGAGGGGCAATTTTAACAGGTAAAATTGAATGAATTGAGGACGGACTTTTAACAGGTAAGATTGAACGAATTGAGGAGGCACCTTTAACAGGTAAGGATAAACGAATTGAGGAGGCATCTTTAACAGGTAAGATTGAAAGAATTGAGGAAGAACCTTTAACAGGTAAGATTGAAAGAATTGAGGAGGAACCTTTAACAGGTGAGATTGAACGAATTGAGGGGCAATTTTAACAGGTAAAATTGAATGAATTGAGGACGGACTTTTAACAGGTAAGATTGAACGAATTGAGGAGGCACCTTTAACAGGTAAGGTTAAACGAATTGAGGAGGCATCTTTAACAGGTAAGATTGAACGAATTGAGGAGGCATCTTTAACAGGTAAGATTGAACGAATTGAGGAGGCATCTTTAACAGGTAAGGTTAAACGAATTGAGGAGGCATCTTTAACAGGTAAGATTGAACGAATTGAGGAGGCACCTTTAACAGGTAAGGTTAAACGAATTGAGGAGGCATCTTTAACAGGTAAGATTGAACGAATTGAGGAGGCATCTTTAACAGGTAAGATTGAACGAATTGAGGAGGCATCTTTAACAGGTAAGGTTAAACGAATTGAGGAGGCATCTTTAACAGGTAAGATTGAACGAATTGAGGAGGCACCTTTAACAGGTAAGGTTAAACGAATTGAGGAGGCATCTTTAATAGGTAAGATTTAACGAATTGAGGAGGCATCTTTAACAGGTAAGATTGAACGAATTGAGGAGGCATATTTAACAGGTAAGGTTAAACGAATTGAGGAGGCATCTTTAACAGGTAAGGTTAAACGAATTAAGGAGGCATCTTTAACAGGTAAGTTTGAACGAATTGAGGAGGCACCTATAACAGGTAAAATTTAACAAATTGAGGAGGCATCTTTAACAGGTAAAATTGAATGAATTGAGGACGGACCTTTAACAGGTAAGATTGAACGAATTGAGAAGGCACCTTTAACATGTAGGATTGAACGAAAGCATCGCTGCTGTTACTTGGCACGCACTGTGACGATACTGATTTTTTACTGGCAGTGACCACCCTGGCAGTGCCCACCCTGGCAGTGCCCACCATGGCAGTGTCCACCCTGGCAGTGCCCACCCTGGCAGTGCCCACCCTGGCAGTGCCCACCCTGGCAGTGACCACCCTGGCAGTTACCACCCTGGCAGTGCCCACCCTGGCAGTGCCCACCCTGGCAGTGACCACCCTGGCAGTGCCCACCCTGGCAGTGCCCACCCTGGCAGTGCCCACCCTGGCAGTGCCCACCCTGGCAGTGACCACCCTGGCAGTTACCACCCTGGCAGTGCCCACCCTGGCAGTGCCCACCCTGGCAGTGACCACCCTGGCAGTGACCACCCTGGCAGTGCCCACCCTGGCAGTGCCCACCCTGGCAGTGCCCATCCTGGCAGTGCCCACCCTGGCAGTGCCCACCCTGGCAGTGACCACCCTGGCAGTGACCACCCTCATTGCCAGCATATAAAGGTCGGCTTGGCGGTAAAGTTCTGAAAAAGGCTGGCTAGTTGAATCAGACCTCGAAACATCATGCAATTGTAATAACCACAACATACAGACAAGTCAGTTAATAGAACGTTGCCGAGAGCTGGAAACGAAATAAATTAACGAGAACACTTTCCAACAAATACCTCGCACGAGGACACGGCTGAATGAGCCCATGTCCATCGGCGCGCAGTAGCGACGACACAGAGGCGCTTTCTTCCTCAGATGTTAAGATCATAAAACACATTTAAGGCTTTTTTGTCAGATTCTACGTTCAGCAAGTATTGATATCATAATGCACAGTCTACAACACGTATGTTGTAGCCGCGTACACGACCAAATGCTATGTATTATACGTGTGCGTGCCTCCTGTCGTTCGTGCCGTTCGTGTCGCCCGTCTTAGCTTCATCGAGTTATTACGAGTAACATAAGGCGACTTACCGAAATGTTCCTCTCCTTCGTTCGTTCTGTCATAGTCTGTGCCGTACTGTCTTACTGTGTCAATGCGCTAATGTTGCCCTCTACGCTGCACTCTCACACAAGCACACCTTAACACTTTTATGATTGCTAAACACGACCGTCCGGAAACGTGGAACAAAATCTCCTCGCATTGTGTGTCATTTTTGTGGTGGTGGGCGGACCTACACGGGCAACCAATCTCCTCGCATTGTGTGTCACTCTTGTGGTGGTGGGCGGACCTACACGGGCAACCAATCTCCTCGCATTGTGTGTCACTGTTGTGGTGGTGGGCGGACCTACACAGGCAACCAATCTCAGAGCATCAATGTACCTTGTGAGGCATAGCGGAAGGAGACATCCTACGGTCGCCCTCGAGGGTGTCACGTAAATGCGCCCTTTTTATTGGACTGATTTTCATTTGGAAAGTGTGTGTGCCAATGTTTTATTATTGTAATCACCGCAATAAAAACGTGTCTCACACAATGTTAATCCAGCTTTCACCACCCCAAGCATGTCATGCATACATGCAACATGTTCCAGTCATTATAACGATGGCAAAATGTACGTCATGTTGTAACAAGAATCCCCAACATATGGCAAGACTAAGGTATAATAGGTATAACATTACTTACACAGACATTGACTTCTCCATCACCCGATCCCTAAAAGCCTGTATTCGTTCCACAGTGGGAAGCTTTGAATCAACCAACTTGAAACTAGAATCACTGAGTGGTGACATAAACATGCGATGTGTGAAGTATGCACCGGTTGTGTTGAACTCAACTGCGTCATTGACAACAAACAAACGCTGTTAGTTGTCAATGTTTGTGTGTTGGCTCGACGCCATCGCCCACCGACCGAGGAAACAAACACATCGTGTGTGCTAATAAATGTCTCATTTGTCGGTCCATTGTGATGCGTGGTGTCATATACTTGCGTCTTTATCGGTATCAGCACTGCCACTTACGTTCGACAGGTAGATGGAATGTCAACGTATAGAGTTTTCTTTGCAGCATTCGCAAATATTGGCAAAATGGTATCAGTGACTTAAGAACAATTGACGTCTCACACTTGGTTGCACATCCGGGGAAACCCATTGCCACTCTTGACTATTATTATCGCAGTTGTCAGCATGGTTGTTATGTAACACCGTGCTGTTGAGGCGAACACACATATCTATAGGTTGGCGTACGACTGTTCGAGTAACTGCAGGTGCAGCCAGACTCGTTTATTCGTTCCATGATAATCCGTTTTTTTTCAGTATTCTGCAAGTTTTTTGGGGAGAAAATACCGACGCGACGCATATGCACAGAATGAGTGAGGAAATATTGACAAATGAAGCATGCGGAGGTTGCTAGAAAGACCAAAATTAAGATGGAGGAATAGCGTTGAGAGTGACATGACTCGTCGCGAGAGAGGAACAGACTAAGTGATGGATGGAGACGACTCGTCGAGAGAGAGGAACAGACCAAGTGATGAATGGAGACGACTCGTCGAGAAAGCGGAACAGACCAAGTGATGGATGGAGACGACTCGTCGAGAGAGGAAGAGACCAAGTGATGGATGGAGACGACTCGTCGAGAGAGAGGAAGAGACCAAGTGATGGATGGAGACGACTCGTCGAGAGAGAGGAACAGACGAAGTGATGGATGGAGACGACTCGTCGAGAAAGCGGAACAGACGAAGTGATGGATGGAGACGACTCATCGAGAGAGAGGAAGAGACCAAGTGATGGATGGAGACGACTCGTCAAGAGAGCGGAACAGACTAAGTGATGGATGGAGACGACTCGTCGCAAGAGCGGAACAGACCAAGTGATGGATGGAGACGACTTGTCGAGAGAGAGAGAGAAAGAGACCAAGCGATGGATGGAGACGACTCGTCGAGAAAGCGGAACAGACTAAGTGATGGATGGAGATGACTCGTCGAGAAAGCGGAACAGACCAAGTGATGGATGGAGACGACTCGTCGAGAGAGAGGAACAGACAAATTGATGGATGGAGACGACTCATCAAGAGAGCGGAACAGACTAAGTGATGGATGGAGACGACTCGTCAAGAGAGCGGAACAGACTAAGTGATGGATGGAGACGACTCGTCGAGAGAACGGAACAGACTAAGTGATGGATGGAGACGACTTGTCAAGAGAGCGGAACAGACTAAGTGATGGATGGAGACGACTCGTCGCAAGAGCGGAACAGACCATGTGGAGGGTGCTAGAAAGACCAAAATTAAGATGGAGGAATAGCGTTGAGAGTGACATGACTCGTCGCGAGAGAGGAACAGACTAAGTGATGGATGGAGACGACTCGTCGCGAGAGAGGAACAGACCAAGTGATGGATGGAGACGACTCGTCGAGAAAGCGGAACAGACCAAGTGATGGATGGAGACGACTCGTCGAGAAAGCGGAACAGACCAAGTGATGGATGGAGACAACTCGTCGAGAGAGAGGAAGAGACCAAGTGATGGATGGAGACGACTCGTCGAGAGAGAGGAACAGACGAAGTGATGGATGGAGACGACTCGTCGGAGAAAGCGGAACAGACGAAGTGATGGATGGAGACGACTCATCGAGAGAGAGGAAGAGACCAAGTGATGGATGGAGACGACTCGTCAAGAGAGCAGAACAGACTAAGTGATGGATGGAGATGACTCGTCGCAAGAGCGGAACAGACCAAGTGATGGATGGAGACGACTTGTCGAGAGAGAGAGGAAGAGACCAAGTGATGGATGGAGACGACTCGTCGAGAAAGCGGAACAGACCAAGTGATGGATGGAGACGACTCATCGAGAGAGAGGAAGAGACCAAGTGATGGATGGAGACGACTCGTCAAGAGAGCGGAACAGACTAAGTGATGGATGGAGACGACTCGTCGCAAGAGCGGAACAGACCAAGTGATGGATGGAGACGACTTGTCGAGAGAGAGAGGAAGAGACCAAGTGATGGATGGAGACGACTCGTCGAGAAAGCGGAACATACCAAGTGATGGATGGAGACGACTCATCAAGAGAGCGGAACAGACTAAGTGATGGATGGAGACGACTCGTCGAGAGAGCGGAACAGACTAAGTGATGGATGGAGACGACTCGTCACAAGAGCGGAACAGACCATGCGGAGGGTGCTAGAAAGACTATTAAGAAAAAATTAAGATGGAGGAATACCGTTGAGAGTGACATGACTCGTCGCAAGAGAGGAACAGAGACGACTCATCGAGAGAGCGGAACAGACTAAGTGATGGATGGAGACGACTCGTCGAGAGAGCGGAACAGACTAAGTGATGGATAGAGACGACTCGTCGAGAGAACGGAACAGACTAAGTGATGGATGGAGACGACTCGTCTAGAGAGCGGAACAGACTAAGTGATGGATGGAGACGACTTGTCGAGAGAGAGGAACAGACTAAGTGATGGATGGAGACGACTCGTCCAGAGAGCGGAACAGACTAAGTGATGGATGGAGACGACTCGTCGAGAGAGAGGAACAGACGAAGTGATGGATGGAGACGTCTCGTCGAGAGAGAGGAAGAGACCAAGTGACAATTACTTATTTTTCACAATTTTCAAAGAAACTAATGTTTGATAATTAGGTTAGCCTTTTATGGGGAATTTGATTTACTTTCCATATATCTTTGCATGCAATATTATCACGCGTTGTGAAGTAACTACGATATCAAACAGATTTCGTGTGTAACTGCGACAAAAATATCTACAAATACTTTTATTTTAGGTAAAACCATACAGTTAAAACGCAATCCACTATTAACGTTGTGGGGTGAATCGCATGAGCGGTTTCTGGCCACCACAGATCACAAAGCCACCTGCTCCGATCAATGTCGATGCCTGGCAAAACATAGCCTGTAGGTTGTCGTACGATGTGAACTGTGACGTGGCCGCCCACACGACACCCCGACAATGGGGACGTGACCGAAATACGGGGTTTGGTCTCCAGTCAAAGCCTGAGTCAGTGGACGTGACTGTATTTAGTGACTGTGTGGCAATTTGATTCGCCTCAGAGACATTTCAGTGTGTTTTTCCAAAGCTGACGGGACTCGTCTCGCAAATAGCGAGACGAGACTGGCATTGCTTGGGTGGGCATATCAAAAAGGACTTTAAAAAAACTAGTGCGCGCATGAATGCATACGTACGTAGGCATATACGGACGTACGTACGTATGCCAGGGGTGAAGTGTAAAGTGCTTTGAGGGATCCTACGGACTTGACTGGCCACTCTGAGGGGTACTACAGACTTGAAGGGAGGGTTGGCCACTCTGGACGCTTTGAGGGGTACTACGGACTTGAAGGGAGGGCTAGCCACTCTGGACGCTTTGAGGGGTACTACGGACTTGAAGGGAGGGCTGGCCACTCTGAGGGGTACTACAGATTTGAAGGGAGGGTTGGCCACTCTGAGGGGAACTACGGACTTGAAGGGAGGGCTGGCCACTCTGAGGGGTACTACAGATTTGAAGGGAGGGTTGGCCACTCTGAGGGGAACTACGGACTTGAAGGGAGGGTTGGCCATTCTGGACGCTTTGAGGAGTACTACAGACTTGAAGGGAGGGTTGGCCATTCTAGACGCTTTGAGGAGTACTACAGACTTGAAGGGAGGGTTGGCCACTCTGGAAGCTTTGAGGGGTCCTACGGATGTGAAGGGAGGGTTGGTCATTCTGGACGCTTTGAGGAGTACTACAGACTTGAAGGGAGGGTTGGCCACTCTGGAAGCTTCGAGGGGTCCTACTGACTTGAAGGGAGGGTTGGCCATTCTGAATGCTTTGAGGAGTACTACAGACTTGAAGGGAGGGTTGGCCACTCTGAGGGGTCCTACTGACTTGAAGGGAGGGTTGGCCATTCTGGACGCTTTGAGGAGTACTACAGACTTGAAGGGAGGGTTGGCCACTCTGGAAGCTTTGAGGGGTCCTACGGACTTGAAGGGAGGGTTGGCCACTCTGGACGCTTTGAGGGGTCCTATGGACTTGAAGGGAGGGTTGGCCACTCTGGACGTTTTGAGGGGTACTACAGACTTGAAGGGCAGGTTGGCCACTCTGGATGCTTTGAGAGGTCCTACGGACTTGAGCCATGCTACAATTACTGCGCAAAGACTATTCGTTCACGTATCCACCACTGTCTGTACTGCATGGTACTCATTTATACAGCTGAGTGAACTGTGACAACGAGGGGTGATCAAACTTGCCAAAGGTTTGAAGCAACTGCAGTGAGATTTGAAACCGAGTTCTCTCGATTAATAGTCCAACATTCTAACCGGTATGCTATCGCGCCCGTGAGACTTCAGATATGAAAGATACATAGATGTGGTTTCACAACACGAGACTATGAGGAGACTTACCAAAAGTTTTCAAAATATTCAATGGCAGTGAACGTGAAGATACTTCCTTCACATTTAATGAAGGTAGTAGAACCAGAAGGAACAACACACCATTAGCAAAGGAACAGTGTCGATTCACTTGATTGGATATATGAATGTACTCATTCTCACAGAGGATGTCACATGTATGGAACAAATTATATGATTGTGTTAATGCTAACAATGTGAATGCATCAAAAATTACATTGACATAATCTGAAAAAGGGCAGGCCTGGACACTCTGCAAGGCATATGGTTGGGAGAAAAAACTATATTGAATTACACAGCATGTACCAATCACCATCAATAACATATAAATGAATTCAGTTGCAATGATTTTACTGGGTTTTCCAATTTTTCTTTTTGGCATTCTACAATAATCCTTAAGTTACACTACCTAACATGAACATTTTTGCACTTCCCAACCCTACATTAACGCACGACTGGGTTGCATGTCACACATTTTCCTAAAAAGTTTATTCAGCTTTCCATGGTGGGTGACCAAATCCCACTGTAAATTTTGAGAAAATACAACAGCAATTACATTGTTATTACGCATAATCATTAATATTAATTAATTACTATAAATTAAAACATCGCCACTTACCAACCAAATAGATGGGTCGATCTGATCTATCTTTTAAAATCATTGTGTGAGATATTGACATGAAACCTCTGAATTTACACATGGTAGAATGTTATACCTAAGTCTAATCATGCAGAGGACATCATCATAATACGTTCGGCTGATGTCAACAAATCTGTGGTTGGCCCTCAGCCCCTATTGTCCTTAGTAATTAAAAATGTCCATATAGATTGCTGTCAATGTTACAATTTAAACGTTGTGAGAAAGACAACTGGTAAGAGAGGGCCAAGCACAATGTCACAACAGCCCAATCAATTCTATTATCACTACAGAGGGTCGTTTTAATAAAAGCCACAAAACTCCTAGGACAGATACATAATCATCTCAAGAGCAGAAACAATATATTGTGTGGGAACTGGTGCATGTTAATCATCTATGGTTTGTGCATTGCGCAATCAGGTAAACACTTCCTATATCACAACAGCAACAATATGACTGGCTGCTATACTATGCAAACCACCATAATGATTCACGATGGCGGCATGCCTATTCTACGATGATTCCGTTGCAAATGTGCATCAAACAACAACTTATTTATATCGTAGTAATGCGGATTGTCTGTCAGATCCATTTCAGGTTCGTATTTTTCTAAATCTACAGCATATGGGTTCACGTTGTGTTGTGCTATCTCTGGTGATGACACCCTTTGGCAAGTACCATTTTCCATGGTGCTGTGTAGTCCGCGGTTACCTACAGTCTGAAGTCGGGGTTGTGAACTGCACCCAGAGTTAGTTGTTGGGGGCAACTGAACCCCACAGTTGGGGTAGTCTGGCAGGGGGCATGAGACACACCCACTGGCATCAGTCATCTGCTGTCTCCCCACCAGCAATGGTGACATTAGGCCCAACTGAAACACAAAGTGACACATTCTGAATCTTTTAAGAGTTTCCACAATCTGACAGTAGTTAGCAATTGTTAGTGTGTTGAATGCATCTGAAAGTTGTCGAAACATCACAACGAACAAAGATAAGATTGACTGTGAAAATGAGTAATGGAGTAACAGATTGTGAAAATGTTTCAATCTTTTGTTTATAAAATGTCTAATTCTGTGATAAAGGGATTGTTTTAGCAGCAGAAAACATATTTCTTAGCCCAACAGTAATTGTCATGATCATAGTCAAAATGTTTATATAAATTCTGTGTATAAATGTTATAGTAATCAAAAGATGGCATTATGACAATATTTATAGGTATTTTGTTATTATTATTAACTAAATAAATGTAAAAGTTGTAGAACAACATTACTTATGTTAGGTTGAGGAAACATGATTCTTCGAATCTCATCCTTGAAGTAGCCATTGTTGTTTATGTTCTGGCCAATGTGCATCTTGTTTCTGATCCTTAATCACTGTCATCCATGACACACTTTAGGAAAACAACATAAAAAAAACCTAGCGGATTTCAGAGACAAACTTTGTATGCGTAAAGCACACATTTTAAAAGCAGTGCCTGTCACATGTGTCATTACATGTCAACATATACGTACATTGCCTGTGTCCAGGACAGAGTCATCAAGTACGTCCTTTGTCACAAGATTCTGGTCCTCCGGCCTGGGAGAGGAAACACACGTTGTAAGTTGTTATATTTACCTGAGAAAAAGTCTAGTAGAGTAAACGTCCAGCATTATTTGACTGCTCCAGCAAGACTAGGGCCAAGGTCTCGATGTAGCATGAGCCATGAGGTTACTTCAGCAATTTTCTAGTTGTAATAAAAATGTAAACAAAATCTTGCTATCATAAGAAAACATGTAATTTTGATGCGTAATATATGCCCATAGTGAATCTGTTAAAGGTAAATATATATTTGTTGAAATACACTAGTTGGCTAAGTGAGCTGATTTCATAATTATGGTATATTCACAGTTTGAAAGTCAAACTTCTTTTGGTTTATTACTAGCAGTGGCATATCTAGGATCTCACAAAGGAGGAGGCCAAAGGGGGGGCCAAGCTTAGTCACCCATTAGTTTACCCTGCTACCATGTAGTGGTGCAACAGGTTACAAAAAAAAAATGTAAGCCAAATACGCCACTGATTCCTACACAAAATGATAAGCCTACACACATGAACTAGCATACTGAGTCAAACAAAAATGTCTTACTACTGTTTGCATTACAACCGAATACCGTACAATAAACCATTATGATGCTTACTTTGAAACAATCGCTATCACTGTAAACATATGTGAATGAATGGAAACTCCAAGTCTCGCTGCGATTCCATGACATCACTTCGAAACATGTCGATAAATGAATATGCACAATAGAGGCAGACTGCACACATGTTAAGTTTTCTAGATTTGCCAGGAAACTTCCGGATATCTATCAAATCTCCTGTTCTCCTGGATGGGAGAACAAATCTCCTGGATTTCTGATGAAACCAAAAATATTTTTGTGTGGCCTAACAAAAGATCGTCAATCCCTCCCTTTACTCATGCCCACAACAACAGCAAGGGTTAGTTCAATCAGATTTTGTGCAGAGTGGGCAAAGGAAACTTAGCTAAACAGTATCCTTGTATTTTGCTTGTTGTTAAAGTTGTATGCGTTAGACGAACGGTCTCCCATTATCGGAAAGAAAATACTTCAGTCCTAGCCCTGCCAGTAAATATTATGTTAATTGCTTAAGTGTAATCAAATATGTAGGCTACTGCCTGCTAGGTAAGGGATTTTTGTCACTGTAATATGTTTCAGGAGTTGAAAATTTTTTTGTATACCTAGTCCACAAAGAATTTGTCTACTGCCAAAAGATTTATTCACATGCAAGTGTACCATTTAATAGTTCATATGCAGTGTAGTTGGAACTAAAGCTGATATGGTGGTAATTTTTATGAGTGTCGAGGATGTGAAATACTCTGATTTATGTGCAATTCTCTGATACCCACCAAAACTATGTACAAATCTCTGATATCCATAGACCATTCGATTTACGTACAATTCTCCAATATACCAAGCCCCTCCGATTTACGTATAAATCTGCTGCATTTGCATTTTCTGAAACTTAACATGTATGAGACTGGTAGGACAGGGTACTATTTGGAATGATTAATTCACTCAATTCTAATTAAATTTATGGTGTTGTGGAAATGGAAATATACTGCAAGATGTAATATAATATGATTTCATTGTTTTTATTCCCTTTAACCAGTAAAAATCGTTGTACATTTTGTTATGTTGAGTTACCTTATGTGCAGTCCATTGATCCTCTTTGAGATTGGCATACAATCCTCGCAGTCATCCTCAGCTCCACGCAAACGTTTCCTGCAACTGACATCAATAGACAGTGTCAAACAAACACACGATCACAATATGTGAATTTTACAAGCCTTGGTCATCACCAAATCAAATGCAGTGGAATTTCATTAATCCAGACACAGGTAATCCAAAACCATTCGCATCCGGACATCATTTCATAGGAACGGAATTTCCAAATGGTAATATAATTTTAAGCTTTGTCTATCAGGAATATTCATTAATCTGGATAGTGGACAAATACATTGGGGACCAAGGTCTCCAAATTAATGAGGTTCTACTGTATATATTATAGCATACCTAACTGCAGATGACATATCACAGGGGACCAAGGTCTCCGGATTAATGAAGTTCCACTGTATATATAGTGTACTCAACTGCTGACGACATATATCAGTTACATGCCATGAACTCATCTGATCTTACAGAGGTTGATGGCACCAACCGATAATGTAATGATTACCATACACTGTGATGCCTAGAAGTAAATTATGAGTTGATGTGTTGTAAATCCAATCCAAAATTGTAATTCTACCCACTCGGATTTCACGCAAAGAAGTTCATTTTTCTGGTTAGGTGCACAATGTAAATAGCATAGGTAAGGACACATAAATTTCAGTAATTCAGTGATAATGTAGCACTCCCAACTTGATCCATCTGTATATCAACAGGCCAATTTCAAATTTATGTTTTTCTCGTTGAGCACTGCACACAATGAAACCTCTGCACATACTCTCAGTACACCAACACACATAGAGCAAGTGTTTGTTTATATATATATATATATATATATATATATATATATATATATATATTATATATATAGAGAGAGAGAGAGATGACTACATTTTCACCAGTATTTTGTTTTGGCACTGTGTTCTAATCTTTTTCACTAATTTTTGTTATTCCAAAACAAATCAAGTTCCACATATATATATATATATGTGGAACTTGATGTTTTGGAATAAACAAAATTAGTGAAAAAGATTAGAACACAGTGCCAAAACAAAATACTGGCGAAAATGTAGTCATCTCTAGCGCTCCAATCGCAAAGCTAAAGAATAAGGGGACACGGAGGGGTAGCAAAAACTCTGAATTGGGGAGCGATGGTAGAGAAGCTTGGAAATGCGAAGACTGTGAGATAATCTTTAAAAGTGAGAAAGACAGAATGCTCGAGTGCAAGTACTGCTGAAACCGAGACTGCATTAAATGCTTGAAATTCAAACCTGGGGAAAGCAGGATGCATGTGGTTTTGCTTAAATTGCAACAAAAAAATTAAAAAAGTATTCTCACTCACATTTTCTCTTGCTTGGAGATTTTAATTATCCCATTCATAAAGACGTCATCGATTTCAGGCCACACAAATTTACAAAATGTTTAACGAACTTGACAGTGACTTTGTCATCCTCAGTTTCAAGAACCCAACAAACAAATTTCTTCAGGTTTTTACGCAATTCCTCTGCTTCGTGTTCTAGGTTGATTTTCACATCCCCTGTCACACTGTTCTTATCTTCACCATCATCATAATCATCACCAATGCTGTCATGATCTTCATCACTGCTTGCAGTTGCATATTTGAAGTAGTACCTTGCAGATGATGAGTTTGCATGGCTTTCCACATCGATCAAAAATGGTGCAATCACAGTGACTGTGCATCTGCTTTGTGTTGGGAATGGGACTTATCCGTTCGTTCCCAGTCATCTTTCAGCTTTGATATTTCTGCTCTGACCTTGGCTTTGCTAATGTGTTTAATCAGAATATTCTGGTATTTCATGGCAGCAACCTTGGCAAATTCATTGGATGTGGTCACCTCTGCTTTACTTGACATCACTTCAGAGGAAACCAGCCTTTTAGTTGTTCCTCCAATGTCATCCACTGGTTCTTTTCCATGGCTAGTGGCAAAGAAGTTCCACACAATGTTTCTTTCTAGCAGTGTGATGCTAGAGAGCAGGAAATGTTTAAACTGACTTGAAGGACCATCAGAAAAGATGACAACAGGAAGACCGAAGCTGCCCTCTGTTACATTGTAGTTAAATTAACCATGACATTGTCTTAGTGTCAGTGCTGACCTCTATTGCAAAAATAGGACTTGGTTTCCATTCCTGGATTCCTACACTACAAGAGAAAATGCCATGTAATTCTGTTTTACACAAGATCAGAGAAGATATGTTAAAAGTGAGTGATCTAACCTTTTACTGTATGTATCTAATAAGAGAATTTTAAATAACTTTTAATTTCAATTAATAGTTAGTTCTCAGGAAAACTTTTATGACTTTTTAGTAAAGGAATTACAGACAAAATGTATGAAAATGTATCACTGCCCTGTTCAAAGTATGAGATGTGCAATACGCATTGATTTCTGCATTTTTAATTTAGAGTATAATCTCAGTATATTAACCTAAATAATCTGCAAAATAAAGGAAAATATGTTGAGAGTTAATAGGAAGATGGGAAGGGTTTCTGTAAGTGTTGCTTTTTTATTGGCTGTAATGCTAAAAATGCACCTCATTAGAAACGCTATTTTTTCAAGAAAATGAATTGACTGCACTAAATTGTTTACTTAGGTCCAAATTGTACACGTTTTTGACATCAGTAGTGAAACATTGACACTGTTCCAACAAGATTTAATGTTTAGCAATCTGGGCTCTCCAATACGGAATTGCCCATTCAATGCAACAATTATGTTATGACACAGTGCATGCATAGGTTATGCAATAATAACCATCAGAATATTATATTATGTTTACAAACATTTATCTCCATTAATTATGTTGAAGCGTTGTTTTTTTAACAACTCTATGGTGGCATATCAACTGATAATTGTCTTCTATGACTTGAATTATTCTACTCACTGGAAATACACCTGAAAAGAAAACTGTGTCAACATAAACGTTTTGAGGACTACAAGCAACCTGCATGTTTGTACATTTATCAGTTATTTTTATTTGCATTAAAAATAGGAAAGGAACTTGCAATGTAAACAGGGATATACTGATCAGGTCTCACCAGACACCAGACTTTGGAGCAGCTGACTGTACACAGCTAAAATATTTGCAAGAGTCGTTCTTCAGATGTGTTTTGAACTGATGATTTGTTATCGCATGTCATTTGACAGTCCTTAATACAAAAAGTCATGCTTAAAATGCATGCAATAACAGAACATTTGAGTGCAACATGCCCAAAATTAATGGCAGGTCAAATCTCAAAAACATTAATTGGAACATGCAGTGCATTGTCATATGTTTGTCTATGCCTCTAGCTATGACGTCGTATGGCTATGTACAATTAAGTCAAGCTGCAGAGGTCAAGTATGTGCGACTGAAAACCCAAACTAGTTTATCATAAATTGATATCTTTATAATATGTCAATTTATGATGTTCTAACGATATTGTTTACATGTCTGCGACTGGGTCATCTATAAACAGACATATACTATATAGGCAAAGCAGGCGCAGACATGGCCGTAGTAGTAGACGTCATCATAGCCTAAGCCCTAGCCTAGGGCGTACCCGGTATGGGCTGTAGCCTGTAGACGTAGCCCGCATAGCCATGGCATAGGTGTGGCATAGCTTAGCCTTTGCCTTGGTCGCGTAATCAATATCAGAGTGGAATCAAATTTCAAAAGAAGACAAGTACAGTTTCAAAGGGCCAACTGGCAGAAGCCTAAACCGTATGATTAGCCGGGTGACCCGGATTAGCCGTACCCCTAGGCCAGGGCTAGGCCCCAGTGACCTAGGCAAAGTCAATCGCCCTACAATGTTTTTCTATCTGGCTGTTGCTACTAGTAGAGACGAAGAGCGGGGCGAACATTTTTGCCTACCAGTGACCAACCCTTGACGAAAGGCGTAGCCGAAGTTAAGTCTAAGATAGGTCAGTTCGAGTCCAGACGACGTAAACTTCCTTCAGTGTTTTACACGCGTTCGTTAGCCAAATTAACAGTCATACACCCACAAATATTCGTTGATATACCTTGCTGTCATTGCTGTTTCATGATATTCACAATAGCTTTAGCACTGCATCAAACTTCTTACAAATACGTCTTGTTCCTGCAGTGCCCTCGTAAATGGGGGGCCAAACGTCAAACGTTTGTCATTGTCGTAAACGGGTTCGAACGTGTCGTAATTTCTCAATGTAATTGCATTGATTATTTAAGCTCCGGGATGTGGCGCCACCGTTTGCCGGACCTAGAAGACTGGACACAAAGTATGCTTTTCATTGTGATGGAAATTATGTATGCACCCAGATTATGAATGCATACATAATTAGCTAATTACGATGTAATCCGGGAATTTGGCGAATTCATAAAACAAGAGTGAACTTTTATAAGTTTATACGATGCAATTCGAATTGATTTTAAACTTCGATTACATTTACAAGTTAATTCAGGTAAAAGTGGGTAACCGCGAGACCATGCCTCTCTGAGACCAGATTCTATTCTCGGCGAGCATTTCAGCCTGACGCACGCACGCATATGTGTGTGTGTGTGTGTGTGTGTGTGTGTGCGTGCGTGCGTGCGTGCGTGCGTGCGTGCGTGCGTGCGTGCGTGCGTGCGTGCGTGCGTGCGTGCGTGCGTGCGTGCGTGCGTGCGTGCGTGCGTAGTCAGTACGTCACCAATGAAGGTTGCAATAACGTCAAACAATCGACCTTGTAATCTGTCAAATAGATGTTTGATATAGGGCCTATGTTTGTGTAACATATATGTATGATCGAGGGCGCGAGTGAGTGAGTGAGTGAGTGAGTGAGTGAGTGAGTGAGTGAGTGAGTGAGTGAGTGAGTGAGTGAACAATTGCCAGTCCTACGAGTCCATGTATGTTGTCAACATTATATTGGTACGACTTCGTTCGTATATAAAATCAAAAGATTTGTCTCATGAGTTTGTCTCATGATGATTTTAGAATGGTATGTCGCTCAACATCATTAGAAGGAATTTGCTTTCGCAGTTTGCTTCCGCTATTGAGACATTTCAACACGATTGTAATTACAAGTATACTGGCAACGTTGGGTTAAGATGTTTACAGTGTGAAGGAGATTGACGTTGTCTGTAGCAAGTAGACAAGTAGTAGCGACAACATGATACGGTGTTTGGGGAAGGCATCTTTATTATTTCTTACTATACCATAATTGTTTCATAGACATCGCATTATTAATATAAATCATTACATCGTCCAAAACAACATGTATTACATTACACGGCAATACAACCACACAATAGGATCGTTGGTTGAGCAACATTAAATTAATAGTAACTACATGTAAAACTACTGCTCAGGCCACTCATCTGGTTCTTTTTATTTTTTATTTAATATTATGAAACATCTTCAATATGTCTACTGCATTATACCATTATACGCTATCTTAGTCTTGCATTACAGAAGCAACTAAACATAACATTTTACCCTGTAATATGCATGTAATGCATGTCGTAATGCAAATAGTTATATTTCTAAATGAACATGCATTTATGAGTTTCTGGATGCAGCGGTATGTACAAGCCCCTAGTTAATAACACCATCTCAACGAACCCATTTACATTAGCTGTGATGGGAACAATAGTGCATCGATCCCACTTGACAAAACGGATATTCTCCAACGATTGTTGCTGTCATAAATTTAGTACGCAATGCTACTGAACAACGTTATCACCGTAAGTCATGTATATATATATATATATATATATATATATATATATATATATACATATATATACATATATATACATATATATATATATATATATATATATATATATATATATATATATATATATATATATATATATATATTAGTTGTAATGCAATGTTAAAAGTTGCAATTATTTTAAAGCATAATCTGTGGCTTTTTAGCAAAGCCTTTCGCCATACAGCTGAACTTATCCTAGCGTTCTATATTTCATTTGCACCGTAGAAGGAGTGGCGCGGGGTTGTCTTGCCATTGTAAACGCATCAATTTCCAACGGGAAAGAACGTGTTCTGCAGTCTCTTGACGACACCTTCTGGAAGTGCCTTCTGGTAGAAGCACAGCTGAAGACAAACACAGTGCAACGTTATTGCTCGAACAACAAGACATATAAACAATTACTGCGAAATCAGGATATTATATTATATATTTTTTTATATTGACGATGGTTTATTATAGAAACTGTGGTACAATATGA
Source organism: Lamellibrachia columna (assembly GCA_963662155.1). Taxonomy (NCBI): domain Eukaryota; kingdom Metazoa; phylum Annelida; class Polychaeta; order Sabellida; family Siboglinidae; genus Lamellibrachia; species Lamellibrachia columna. The sequence continues at coordinate 9,111,820 of OY759266.1, read as the reverse complement.
TATATGCTACAAAAGTACAGTAACAAAGAAGCAGTATCAACAGGAATGCAATAGGAAAAGAACAATAGTAACAAGAACAAAATAATAACAAGAAAATAATAGAACCAAAAACGAAATAACAAAAAGGAAGTACTAATAACAAATATACAATGCAATTTACAAGAACAATGCAATAACACCAATAAAGACATACAAATAAGAATGCATTAATAACTTAAAATAATAAATCTGGAAAGCAGTAACAATTAAAAAACAATAACAATAAGGATGAAATAACGACAAGAAAGCCAATTACGTCACATAATTCCTATTTTGAAAATTTTACTGTTAACTTAGTTATTTTGCGTTGCCATTCATTGATGTTTTAGGAAACAACAATGGGACTACTGGGATAACAAGATAATAAAAAACGGCAAGATAATTAATCAGTAACAGAAAACGATGACGACACTGCGGACGACGCTAACTGCAACATGTGTCCACCATTACCTCGTCCATGTATCCAATGAATCCAGATCTGCTGGCTTCCAGCTGACCGATCACCATCGGGCAATGCCTCTCACTGATGGCTCCTGTAACACGCAGTTGCATTATATTATCTAAGTTTATGTTTACCATCATCTGAAAACAGCGAGATGGACCCACCACCCGAATAAACGTGGAATTAAACTTCGCCAAGTAGTTATGATGAAACGTAATGGAATAATTTGTTATGGGTTTGGTCGCGGATATCGGGGTTATCGAGTAGAGTAATAATAGCCTGGTAGGTCATTTAACAGCAGTTTCTTTTATTTTCAAATATGTATCACTGGGTAACTGTTGGAATGATGGAAGCGCTTCGTTAATTTGAAATATCACTGAGACTTGAAGTTCTGAAGGAAACTTGACCAACAGAATCAACGCATCCAATACAGAAAGCTATTGCTATGAAATTGCAGGTTAACTTGAAGGAATGCTATTCGTTAAGGTAAAACAAAAGTCATGGTTTGTGGACTATGCACCTAAAAGAGATTGCGTAAACTAACAACGTGCATATGAAATTAAGAATATCACGCCAGTGGTTTACTCAGAATGTGTTCTAAAAGTGGGATATTCCGATCATTTCTCCGGCTGACTGTTAACCAGCGCGACCGCTAAGCGCATGCGCAGTTTTATGAAATAGAAATACCTTATGACTTACTAAATTCTGCCGGCATTCACAGAACCAACGCAAAGTCTCAAACAAACGTGCTATTTTGTTAGTAAATAGTTTAGTAAACAAAACCAAAATATGTTATATAAGTTGAGCTTGGACACAAACGACATGACCATATCCTGTTGGCAAGCATAGGAATAGGTGTATAAAAAAATATATTCAACTGGCTAGCAAATATTGCCACTTCGGCACCCGTGACGTAGGGTCGCGTAAGAGTTTGGCGCGACCCATGAAATTAAGATGTTGTGTGTTCAACGAGGTTTTCCTAGTAAACATCTGACGTGTATTCTTAAGTGTAGTTGCAAATGATTATGTTTTAGTATCTCCTATAGGTGCATAAGCTCAAAACCATAACTTTTGTTTCCCTTTAATGACTATCCTCCTAGAACGTACCATGACTGTGTCCCATCAAGTAACAAGTTCCGTCCACACACAAGTGCACCTGTTTGCCGTCGTAGGACAGAACTACATGATGCCAGACGTTGTCAGCAGCCTGCAAAATTATAATAGAAATTAATACTTAGAAGTATTATGCAATTCGAAAGCAAACGTGTCAAAACTGCGATAATTTCGAAGAGTATAATTTCACTACGAAACATGGACAACTTTATGACAATAATACACTAAGACAACGTTTATTACACTTTATTTGACTGCAACGTTCGAGTACATAACGAAATTATGGTACTGCCATCCCTTTCTGGAGGCCTTATGGTATTAATTGTATACTCAAATGGTTGATGGACAATCAATTGTTACGACTTACCACAATTCCGGATATTGTAACGGTGCCACTTTCGGTGCTGAGATGAGCCGCAATAGTCCCTTGGCCGGAGGTGATGCTGATTGACGGTGCAGAGACACAGTTGCCATTGCTGACCAAGCCTTGCGTGGCTGTTCCGCCGACACTGCTTCTTTTGTAGCAGAAGCTCACGGCGAATTGTTTCCAGTTACCGTACGAGTTGGAGAAACGCGGGATCTCGAGACGTCCGGCGCCGTTGAACTTCGCAGCACTGCCGACGAACGCCGACGATTCACGGTCGACGTTGATTGGCTGCACGTACACCCAGTGTGTGGCCCCGAAACCGTTCCAGCCGGCGTCGAAATTCACGCACGTTATTTCTTCTGGGATGATGGCAACAGTCGTGGTCGTCAACGCTGGAACAGCGCATCATTGTGATTAAGCCACAAGTGTTCAGCTAGGCACTACAATGGTCACTCAACTTCACTGTAATGTTACTATAATAAAAACAAACAGCAAATTATGTACTAAATAACTGACACATCAAATACAACGTCCTAAGTTTGTTTTGAGTTAACCAGCGCGACTGTCACATTGCTTTGAATACTTAATACGTATGGTTGAGAAGAGACTAGGATGACAGTTTCACATATGGTTGAATATGCATGGTTCTTCTAAAATGTGTCTGTGTTGAATAAAATGGATTTTCTCGTGTTTATCAGCTTTTTTGTTGTGATATACCAACAGAGAAAACATAGTTTGTCTGAATACCTATGGAGGCAATTCACTTTCTTCTTTCTTGGTATTTGTCTGGTCTCTGAGGTTGAGGGTGGGGGTATTTCTATTATAACTATGAACTGCGACGTTGCTCTCCAGTAGGTCTGTTATTAAAAGGTTCACATTTGCCAGACCGTGCAGAACAATTCGTGCTGGTTTCGTAACGATGCACTACCGACAAGCACAGAAGGTAGCAACATCTTCACTGATTAACTGAAAATACAATATATACCTAATCTGTAATTCGCTGACAAATGGAATTGATCCGAAACAGTGTTCGCGTTGTAAAACTCACTTTGCTGCGTCGTTGTGTGTATCGACGACGCCCAGACGCAGGTGCATTTCAACAGACTGAAGACGGTTCCCACGGGACAACTCATGATGACATCCTGGCCTGGCGCTGGCACAGCGTACTTGGTGACATCATTGTCCACAGTGCGCAGATTACATATCTGTCCCGTCACTTCTACAATGTGCAAGATGACGACGGTGATGATAATGCGCAGTTAGCAAGTTAGGGCTGGACAGCCTTGATACTCATATATGGCATTACGTTGCGATGTGTTGTGAGACCGTCAGTAATAGGTTCAACTAAATGTTTTATCAATCTTTTAAATCGATTGGGTGCCCACAGTCTGAGTTATCTGTAGTATGACCTATAGTGGAAATTAAGCCAAGGAACCGTTCGTTGGAAAGCTGACTTGTGTCGTCAAGCCAATGAATTCAACTTTAAGATGGTATCGCCATGTGAACATACCTGATGTAGTGACAGTCTCACACGTGGTGTCCTGTGAAACGACGCACGTCAGCATAGCAGAGTTCCAGTGCTGACACTTTGGGCAAGACATAAGTGTGGCGGTCCATTCTCCGTTCGCCAGATGGCACTGGTAGTATATAGAACAGTCGCACTTGTCGGCGACGTATCCGATATAGTTTGACGTTTTGTTGCACTTCTTGCAGTCCACTACCAAGTAACAGTAACGTGTTTGTCGTTTTACGAAACATCTCATGTATAAAACAATTTCTGGAGAAATTCAACATGGACAATTACTGGAAGTAACACATGACAGCACTCTCAGAAACTGTGTTATACGTGTTGTACTTATTGCGCTATTTGAAATATAATATATTTGTTAAAGTGGTACCCGTTAATATCAACTGTTTTTGTTCCGATATAAGTGGCACACTATTCCAAGAAACATTCCTACCTGCAGCAGAGAAATTCGTTTCACACACGCAGTCACGCGTGTCTACAGCATTCCCGTCACACATGGCTTCATCGACCACTGAACGATCTTGTATGGTGCAACTCCTGGTTCTGGTTTGTATTCCTTTACCACACGACTCGGAGCAATCTCCCCAAGACAACCATTCGCCCCACTGTGCCGCTGAAAGTACAACAGATCGTGTGCATAAAGTGTAGGGAGAAAACTTAAACACATGACGGGGCACAACAGTCTATGCTGTTGTGTTGTGTGGTGGTTGTGGTGGTTGTGGTGGTTGTGGTTGTGGTTGTGGTGGTGGTGGTGGTGGTGGTGGTGGTGGTGGTGGTGGTGGTGGTGGTGGTGGTGGTGGTGGTGGTGGTGGTGGTGGTGGTGGTGGTGGTGGTGGTGGTGGTGGTGGTGGTAGTTGTGGTGGTGGTAGTGGTTGTGGTTGTGGTGGTGGTGGTGGTTGTGGTGGTGATGGTGGTGGTGGTGGTGGTGGTGGTTGTGGTGTGGTGGTGGTGGTGGTGGTTGTGGTTGTGGTGGTGGTAGTGGTTGTGGTTGTGGTGGTGGTGGTGGTTGTGGTGGTGATGGTGGTGATGGTGGTGGTAGTGGTGGTGGTGGTGGTGGTGGTGGTGGTAGTGGTTGTGGTTGTGGTTGTGGTGGTGGTTGTGGTTGTGGTGGTGATGGTGGTGGTAGTGGTGGTGGTGGAGGTTGTGGTTGTGGTGGTGGTAGTGGTGTGGTTGTGGTGGTGGTGGTGGTTGTGGTGGTGATGGTGGTGGTAGTGGTGGTGGTGGTGGTGGTTGTGGTGGTGGTGGTGGTGGTGGTGGTGCCGGTAATAGTAGTAGTATAACAGTTGTTTATACATACGTATAATTATGTCTACCTCGAATTTAAGCGTATGTAAAAAATGTAAATGTAACTGTTAAGTCTTTTCTTTGAGAGTAATAACCATATCACGACGAGCATTTCATAGACATACATTTCTGGCAGTGTGCGACGCCGTTCTCGTGGAAACACTTGTACCCGTTCTTACATGCTGTTGGGCGGGAGACTATTTCCCCGACGGGACGATTGCAGGATTGACAAACGACACACTCTAGCTCCATTGTACAACCATCGTTCAACCATTGTGCGCCAATCTGAAAGTATTTGCGATCATCAGATGTTTTCGAACAATAAAACATTAACACATTCCATGAGACAACCATCAATGGATGTAACATTATTTTTATGCCAGTATCAGCTAGGACGCATATATTAAATCGTGTAGAATAGGCCTATAACATAAATCAATGTGATAAACACTTTATTATCTTCATGAATACACTAGAGTGCGGCACTGCCCGGCCACCTTACCGCGTAGTGTACGCCGTTGTCGTCGGTGCAGCCGCAGGTCTGGGCCGAGACGCACTTTCCGTCGACGACTACGGAGTCGTTGTCGGCACACACGCAGCTGTCCGTCTTCGGCAGACCGCACTCCTCGGGCGCGTTCGGCTTCGAGCACGTCGGAAGACAGGCGGGGGCTGATAACTGATAGACCATGTCGGGGCCACAGTCCAAAACTGAAGGTGACAAAACACAATATACGCGCACAATAACTAAAGGAGTTTCATGTTTATATTTGATTCATCTTCAAATTCGCTTGTAACGACTTTATTAATTGTGACCATTTGAATTTAAAATATATGCCCAACCATTTGTTAAATTTGCTCACAACACTGTTTTAAACAATGCCCTGCAACATCAAACACAGTGCAACGGCCTACGTCAACTATTACACATAATATTGCAGATCGAACTTTCCGTGGTAATCTGCATTAATAATGTTATCCAAGTGTTTACATTGAAAATAATCACACAACGACGACGCATTAGTATTAAATGTAACTCGTAAGTCTTTTTTGGATGGTAATAATCATATCACGACGAGCATTCCGTAAACATACGTTTCTGGCAGTGTGCGACGCCGTTTTCGTGGGAACAGTTGTACCCGTCCTCGCATGCAGTTGGGCGGGAGACTATTTCCCCGACGGGACGATTGCATGATTGACAAACGACACATTCTAGCTCCATCGTACAACCATCGTTCAACCATTGTGCGCCAATCTGAAAGTATTTGTGATATTCGGATGTTTTCCAATACAACATTAACACATTCAGTGGGACAAACATGAATGGATGTTACATCATTTCTTATATCACTACCAGCTAGGAGACATAGATTAAATCGGTTATAGAATGGGCCTATAGTTCAGAGGAAAGGTGTTAAGCTCTTGAATATCTTTATGAGAACACTAGAGTGCGCCACTGCCAAACCATCTTACCTCGTGATGCACGCCGTTGTCGTCGGTACAGCCGCAGGTCTGGGCCGAGACGCACTGTCCGCCGACGACTACGGCGTTGCTGTCGGCACACACGCAGCTCTCCGTCTTCGGCAGGCCGCACTCCTCGGGCGCGTTCGGCTTCGAGCACGTCGGAAGACAGGCGGGGGCTGATAACTGATAGACCATGTCGGGGCCACAGTCCAGGGCTGAGGACGACGAAAAACATATTGATGCGTACGTACACATATAATATGTGAGTGTTATGATACTGTTTTATTCATCTTAAGAGTTTGCTGACTTAATTTCAAATATAAATGTGTTCAGTTTTATCATAAGTCCGTAGCAAAAAAATAGCACTGTCATTGTTTAATTGCATTAGCTATTTAACCGAATATTTATAAAAAACACCTATTATGTTGAACATGTCAAAGTGTGGTGCGTGTCATATACAGTAAATTAATATAAATACGATAAATCGTGAGATGATGTTCTTGGAAATAATACATATGTAAAAACAATGGTGGAATGTAAACTTACGACAATCGGCCACAGTGCGCCAGTCCACTTGGCCGTAGCCGAGATCAGAACACTGCGCGCTGAAGGCCTCCAAAGTTCCACAAGCCGCACTTTTCGCTGATGTCGCGATCGCCATGTTTGCACAGACGTCGAACCGACAGTTCTCGAGGTAGGAAGCGGCCAACGCTGGGGCGTTAGTGATGCAATCCCGGAAGATTCCGTCGGTGGCGTCCAACAGCCCGCAGTATGTATTGCCGGACACTTACAAAGGAAATGAAGAAACTATGTTCAAGATACTGAGTGGCATTTTCATAACGTCATGGCCTAATCGCACGTGGTTAAACACGTGTGATGTCTAGACATTTATTAACACATAACGGTACAGTACTTGCGGCATGCATTGTAGTAAGAATTATTAATGTAGTAACGGGAGCACTTTGTTACGTTATTCAGTAGCACTGAATAATATAATATGAGTGCGTGCGTGTGCGTGCGCGTGTGTGCGGAAAAGAGAGTGAAGAATACTTTTAATGTAGCATGCTTGATATTGTGTTGAGGACTTTAAACCGTGACATGGACAACATATTGATGGATTGAAACCAACAAAGAAATAGGTCAGCTACTCCATTTTCCTATGTGAGCATTACCTTGCATAGCTTCTGCTTCGTCACATTCTTGTGGATCTGTGTCGTTCGTCGTTGTGCAGCTGTTAAAAGATGAAAGCAGCAGGTTAGTCTCGACATCAATCTGTGTATCACCAACATGTCTAACAAGTGATGCGTTTATACCTATGAGGTTATCAACTGACAAAACCAAGCTCACTTTGCGTCCTCCTGGTCCTCCACCTGCCAGCTGTTCCCGATCAACGAGTGCTTATTCGGCAGGTCCTTCACATTGGTGCCGTTGCTCGTTCTCCAATCATTCTCCGGGTTGCCGTCAGCGTTGCCACACAAGCCGGCCATCTTTCCAGCGAACGATGGCGGGGCTTTGACCACCGACAACCAGTCGCCGTCGCTCTCTACCACCAGACTAAAGTTGGTCGCCAGGCGCACGAAGCGGCCGTTGTTCGTTATCTCGAAGCCCGGATACGTCGCGTCAGGCTGAACGAGAACATCGTCCACCTGCAACGACAGCTACATCAGTCTGGAGACGGAAAGGAGCTTACGGAAGCTGATGTCTGGTGTATGTGTGTGTGCGTGCGTGCGTGCGTGCGTGCGTGCGTGCGTGAGTGCGCGTTTGTTTGTGTATGCATGGTTAAATTATGTTTCTGGACGTAAACACACGGGTTGTCGTGAGTAGGTACATTATGAAACAATTGAAGATCATTGCTGACTTGATTATTCTTGAATACATGTAACCTGCTATACGGCAGTACTTACCAAACTAGACAAGACGTAGCCTCCTTATATTGGTTCATGAACACTAAATGGTATTTTCTCTTATACCGTGAATACAAAACGTCAGTCCTTTTAGTACGTATTGTGGATCAGAAAGAGGACATGCAGTCCTTGTCTCGAACTCTCTCATATTTCCAGATTATAGGACTTTTAACTTGGACAATTACTAACACAATACCAATAATAAAAATTACTTCGTTAGCAATTTCAGCATCAAAGTCGGGGGGGGGGTATTTCACGGTCGGTTGCATTCGGAGGAAAAGTTGCTGAGAACGGCCACTTACGTAGATCTTCTTGCCTTTGTCCAGTCTCACGGTGTGTCCGAACACTTCGACGTCGACGTAACGCGTGTATGACACGTGCGTGTTACCATAACGATGCTTGCTCTTGGCCAACACCCGGAAGTAGGGTAGGTCGGGGGTAATGCTGCTGCGAACTGGCCAAGTTGTAGCGACACACGCCCTGGTAGTGCAACATCAGACCGTCGAACGTGCGGTAGTGCGGGTCTCCGGATACGTAGCATATGGCCACCTCTGAGACAGACGGGCAACACTCGATCAATATAGGGTTGGTACAAATCAATGATAGTGTGATGTGATAGTGTGATGACGTTAATGAAATGACTACAAAAGCAGATAACTGCTTCAATATAAGTTAAAATAATAGTATTATTTGATGAAAATCCAAACACCAACGTATAATGATAGCAATAACACAATTTCTATATAAGACATGAAAAAACGTGATATGTTATTCAATCAATAATAGTAATATAAAAACAGAAACGGTAATAAAGAGCAGGCACACGAAGGAGAAGACGAAGAAGAAGAGACATGCGTGATAGCATCATTGTTGCAACCACAGAGAAAGGGTTGATCAGTAAGTATGTTGACGAATGAAACATGTTAATACCAATAGTAATGCGTTCATTTCAGACTAAACATACACATACAATCGCGCGGTAAAATAGAAATAATATAATAGTACGTACTGTTTTCGCAGTGTCTGCCTTCGTATCCCACTCGACACTGACACACGTAGTCGTCTCCTCCCTGGATACACCAACC
>OY759266.1:9086025-9102397 GCA_963662155.1 Lamellibrachia columna | reverse complement strand
GAGATTTGCAACTGTATAGGTACGCAGTTAGTTGACGGCTTGTCAATTTATTTTTTTGTGTGCAATTTTTTGCAGCTGAAATACTCGTAGATTGGCCGAAAGGAAAGTACCGAGCGCCATGTGCGCACACTTGGGATGCTGAAAAAAACATAACGGATATCTACATTACATGAACTTGCTTCCAAAAAGAATTATAATGGAAACAATTTCACAGAGCAAGTGTACGGCCATGTTCTGTGCTGTAATGTTTACTGCCTATGAAAAATTGTATAACATAATAAAACGGCCCATCAACATGGTGACTGTAAATACTATAATCACAATGATGGCGCATTCCTAATAACGCATATACCATAATGTCACTGATCATAATTATTTCAAACAATGATACAGTTTTGTTTAAGCATTTGCTCCTCGAGGTAGATATGTCTCATTGCTTCAAGGGAAAAGGTACTGTTCAAACAGAATATGACGGAGGCTTGACTGAGTAAACAAGGGCGTAAAAAATTAAACATGTTTATCAGGTGACGATAAATAGTGAATATATGTAATGTTTATTTATATTTGGGTTCATTAACTAAGTGTCATATGATGCGCGCATCATTTATATATGTATTGAAGCACTGTACGAATCTTGAATGACCATTATTGTGTCTACCTACTTTTTATTTCACAGTTTGTTCCGATGAACCCGCTCGCACATCGACATCTTCTGCCAAACGTCCCCTGGTCGAAGCAGGTTCCACCATTGAGGCAGTAGGCCACATCATCGTTGCATGTCGGGTAATCTACGAACGAGAAGGTCTTACGTCTTTGCATTCATTTCCATATATCACTGTTATATTGGAGTATCATGTGTACACATCCTAGCATGAGTTTAACAACATTACCACCGTAAAGCAGTGTTGTCTACAGCTGGCATGGAAAAAGAAATCCCGTGCTTGTTGAAAGTCGTACATCGGCTCCGACTGGTGTTGAAGTATATTCTGTTTCTTAAATGTATTTACGCTGCTATTATCTATACAATGAGCGCGCAGTTTGATCAATTCATTAAATGCTACCGTAACTGAGTAAACAAGTACTCTCTTGTAGCCAAGCCATGTGTTTGTTTGTTCGTATTATTTACTTTATGTCCTGTTTTCTAGATTCCCTAACTATGGAGAATATTGTGTTATCCATACTCCTTATCTATCGATATTAGATGCCTTGGTTTTTGAGAGTGCATGACAAATACCGAACAAATAATTACGTACAAATAAAATGACATACGCGAAGTTAAATATTATAATAAATAATTTATAAATAGTTGAACATTGTAACAATACTGCTTTTACGTTGTACCAATCCCTTTCCAACTAGTTGAACACAAAAAGTCAATTAAAATAGTCAAATAAGAGGCAAGCTTACCTTCAGTGCAATTGACGCCTTTATATCCGGCGCGGCAGTAACAGTGGTAATACGGTTCAACTGTCGTTCGTCTGATAGAGGCTCTATTGTCGCACGGCTTGTATATATACATCCCTGCGCAAAAAGAAAACAAATGTTTATTTTTAAATATCTTGTAGCTTTGGTAATAATACCAGTGATGCCTCTTTCGTCTGTGATTTCCAACTCTCGCTAAAATACAATGTCACAGTGTCGGCCCTTATATCATTACTTTTATAATACTTATTGTCAACGTCCACTATATCATCATTACTATAGTCAATATCATCATCAGTAATGTAATAAATCTTACAATTTTGACATCGGGGACCCCAAGTTCCGGGCTTGCAGAGGCAGGAGTAACCGCGCGGGTCTGTCTCGTTGGCTACACATTCGCCGTTGTAAAGACATGGACGTGCTTCGCAGCCATTGTTTTCTGGAAGAACAGAACATCGATGCAGATTAAATCGTAATCACGACGCTGGTATGCTGTACATTTTAAAACCAAAACCATTGAACAGCCAAACATAGCAGAAGCATCATAATGTCAGTATATTGTTGTATACCGATATATGACTAATACGTTATGGGCAGTGCTGTTACGGTTCAGGGTCTGATATCGATTATGAACCGTCACAACACCAGTTATCAGTAACGAGGTCATATATTCTTGGTATTCTTAACTCAACTCTGTATTGTCCACTTGCGCATGTTGCCTAGTGCGATGAGGCCGATTCGAATTATGCAGTTTCTTGTCCTGAAATAAACTTGTTCAGTTACGTAGTTGCTTGTGATTGATCTACTTTGACTTTGTGTTGGTGCATTTAAGAACTTTATGAGCTTTTTTGTGTCTCTTTCTAGACAACTCACCATGGGTTCCTAAAAGCAAGGTCATGTCTAACAGATATCTTATGTTTTTTGGAAGAAATTACAAAGTAGGTAGATGACGGGTCACCAGTGGATGTTGTCTACTTAGATTTTCAGAAAGCTTTCATTAAAGTGCCACATCAAATATTGTTACTTAAACTAAAAGCCCATGGCATAGGTAATGATGTAATCAACTGGATAGAAAAGTGGCTTACACACAGAAGACAGAGAGCAATAGTAGATGGTGAGATTTCAAATTGGAAATCGGTTTTGAGTGGGGTACCACAGGGATCAGTATTAGGCCCTATACTGTTTTTATTATATATAGATGATTTGGATGATGACATATCTAGCAAAGTACTCAAATTTCCAGATGACACAAAAGTATTCAGAAAGGTTACTAATGATACAGATAAACAAAGTTTACAGGATGATCTAGATAAATTAGTTAAATGGTCAGAAACATAGCAAATGTTATTAAATTTTGGGAAGTGTAAATGTATACACATAGGACATGGAAACATGGACGAAGAATATAAAATGGGGGATGCTGTACTAGGTAGAACCACACAAGAAAAGGACTTAGGAGTAACATTTAGTGCTGACATGAAAGTTTCAGAGCAATGTGGGATTGCTGCTTCGAAAGGAAATCAAATTCTAAGGTTAATTAGGAGAACAGCTAATTGTACCCTTGTACAAAGCAATAATTATACCACATTTAGAATATTGTATTCAAGCATGGAGGCCGTATCGTAAAAATGACATAGGCAAGCTAGAAAGAATACAACGAAGAGCAACTAAAATTATTCCAGAATTGACAGACCTTAGTTACGAAAGTCGCTTATTACAATGTGGTTTGATAACACTAGAGACCAGGAGACTAAGAGGAGACCAAATAGAAGTGTTTAAAATAGTGAACGGTTATGAGGATGTTGATAGGAATATGTTCTTGAAACTTAAAGAACGCAGTAGAACCAGATGACACAAAGCAGCATTATTTAAGAAGCAGTGTAGGTTGGACATAATAAAGTACTCTTTATCACAGAGGGTGATAAATGAATAGAACAAACTGCCAAATGATTGTGTTAATGCTAGTTGTGTGAATATGTTTAAAAATAGAATTGACAAATATTTGATAAGGGCGGGTTACACATAGATGAGAAAATTGTTGGACTCTCGATAAGCCAATGGCTTCCTTGTCCACTTGCCATCTGGAACTTTTTGTTTGGGATGGCAATCTTGTTAAATCTTGTTAAACTCCCAGTCTCAGATAAACGAACCGTAGCAAACCCGTACGTTAAATAAAAGTGATTGATAATCGAGAACCGAGAACCGAGAACCGTACAGACCAGTGACAACTGGAACAGTCACAGCACTAGTTATGGGAGCAGCAAGAGTGACACTGCCTTGTTTATTTGTTTATTTATTTGTTTGTTTCCTATTATGTGCTCTAAAGTAATCGAGATACGTACTTGTAATCTGGTTGAACCACGGCATCGGAGTCTCGTAGTTACAGAACGGGCCCTCGCAGCAGTACGTGCAGGACGGGATGGCCTCGCCGCTTTGGCATCTGTTGTCGCTCGACTTTGCTATGCAGCTGGCTTTCGGAGCGCAGAACTTTGAAACAGTCTTTGATGTGCTGTACCCCAATGTCGTCTGGCACACCTATGATATATTAGCAGAATGTCGCAAAACAATATCCGTAGAATTCTAGTTTAATCAACAATCCAGTAACTGTCAACAAACCAGACTTTAAGAACAACCACAGAGCGAAGGATGTATTTACTCGCTCCAGAGCGTGTCCTGAAACATGTATTGAGCGACTACTATCTATCTCTCTATCTATCAACACACGCCAAACAGAATAATTCAAGTTTCCTTCCAATATGTAGTTTACTGTATTTCCATTACATGCTCCACTCCCTTTGCTTTATGGTTTCTAACTGACTGCATCAGTGTTTGTTATGGTTCGAATCAAGTTTATCCTAAGCTTATAATTTTTCTATGGTTTGAATAAAAACATTACCAGCATCTTAGCTTATCGTTAACCTTCTTAGCCCAAAATCAAACTGGACCGAGCTAATGACAGTATGAACATATGTGCCATATGTTGTGAAACCAAACCGATGCTCACCTCCCCAGCGTTGCAGAGTACGGGTCGTGACACGAAGTGGTTGCATCTCTCTGAATGCCACATACTGCGCTGGGAGTCATGTTGCCACGCCCGGGAGTCACACGTGAAGCACCGCTGACGTGTTACGGCGCCTGGATGCAAGAGGTGACGATATAGTTATTAAGACGAATTAGTTTGTATACATTGTTGTTTCTAAAAAAAACTATATACCTGGCCAATTATACCCGGCCAACCAACTCCTCCAGCCTCTCCCATCAACACACCACTCCTAACCACAAACCCTTCCCAATCATCAAACACCTCCCATCCACCAACCCCTACCAACCACCAACCCCCAACCTACAACCCCTCCCAACCAACAAACTACTCCCAACCACAAACCCCTCCCAACCACCCAACCAACAAGCCACTCCCAACAAACCCCACAATACAAGGCCAAACCACCCACCCACCCAACCAAGCCCTTCTATCCACCTATCCCAACCTAATAGCACATACCCCAACCACGCTTTTGACGCAACGTGATTCCGTTTTAAAAACACTCCTGCCAGTATTCTCGCCAGTGTGTCCATTAATTCATCGACGCATTCATCTCACCTGGGCAGCACACTTTAGCCCGGTACTTGATCGTGCCGTTTATGAGTGGGAAACACTCGGTGACGAAGGCCTTGGAGATCTTGTCCGGTGGACTGGAGAGGTCTTGCCACCACTGGCACTCTAGCCGGTAGTCCTCGTTGTAGAAACCTGTCACCTCGGAGATCTTTGCTGCGCACGTGGTGTCTTGAGTAAAGATCCAGCGCGTCTTCACCTTCGTCTCGTCGTCAGTGCAAACTGTGAGTAGTCAAAGAGAATCTAACTATAATCGAGCTAGCGAATGTATGTGGTAATGTTAACGTTCCTACTTTGATGGCTTGCACCTCGGGCGCCAAACTTTCATGGATTAATCTACGACCCCACGGTTTGTCGTAACTAATTATGTAGGCGCGGCAATATATCGTGCACAGTTATAATACAATAAATAAAAAAAATACAATGCAAAATAATGAAAAGTATATCTCAAAACGTTGCGGCAACAATTGGTTTCTTCAACGACACTGCTAGGCAGTATTCCAATTCCAAGACCAAGACAACTCAAGCATACGATTGTGAAAATTCTGTTCGTTTTCAATTATCTTATGATTCGTAAATACTTACACGATTGGTCGCTTTCGCAATTAATCACTTCAATCAGAAGAAACACGGCGATGGCGGCAAAAAGAGCAGCCATTTTAACACGTATCTCGATCGGTCAAGAAACAACGTTCTGTAACACACATTCCAACCTTTGTTTATAGTGGACTGCGCCACAGAATCAGCTGTTTAATATAATTAAGATGGACGGAACCATTCCCTATTACCGTTGTGTAAAATGTGCCCTTAATAGAATCAGGTTTGTCGATAAGAGTAGAATCAGAAAAGGCTTTACTGCGAAAGCCCAGAGGCTCTTTGAAAATTGATCAGTGGTTTAGATTGTTTACACGTAAAGTATACGTTGTACAGGTATAACATTTAGATTGTTTACACGTAAAGTATACGTTATACAGGTAAAACATTAGATAAACTGAACTACTGTTGACTGTAGCCATTAGCATGCGGGCTAGGCCTTGCAAGATTTACATAATTAAATTGCCTTATCAATTTAAAACATTTGCATTTCGTCATGTAAGGATAATTCTACTTACCGGTGTAGCCGGCTGTCAATCGTGTTCGTTACAGTCGGCAGGCAGAAGTGGTTATCTAACGTTGCCAAACCGTCGCCTTATATACGCTGTGGTAGACATTACATGTTTCTATGAGTCAATCAGGATCCGTTGACATAATCGAGAATACTAACCGCTCCCAACTCTAGCGCCAATAAAACACCCCCGTCTTCCTGTATTGGCCTAGTCGGTTTGTGTGGTTTACCTTATTGGCCAACGAAAACAGCGGCTGTTATTATCATATATCTTTCCAAAGACGAGGCGATGATTTCGCAATATGGGGTTAAGAATCTTCTAGGCGGTTTGGAGGGGTAAGAATAAACTGTCTGGGAGCGATAACATCTTTGAAGTGATTGAGATCGTATTGTCATATCTATTTTCAAAGACGAGGCTATGGTTTCGCAATGTGGGGTTATTAATCTCTCAGGTGGTCTGGCGGGATAAGAATAGACTGTCTGGGAGCGATAACATCTTTGAATCAATTGATTTCGCAATACGTGGTTGCAGTACCCTCTATGACAAAACAGTTGAAAATGATGTTGAAATGTACGTTTGTAATTACATAGCTGTTTACGACGTCATACTCTCGTACATAAATATCGTTTAACCATGGGACGACGCATTGTTTTATTAAACCTTTATAATATATGCATGAAGCTTTGTTGCGGGGAAACAGTTACAGTTTCCAGATGTTTGAAATATGAATCTTGTGACATTGTCAGTGATTACGGGAGTTGAAGTGTCTTCGCAGGGAGCAAGAGTTATGGCATTATATGATATTTGAATAAGGAGATATTGCCTGCCTAGGAAAGAAGGGGAACTGAAGAGGGTGAAAGAAAGATAAAATGAAGACCACCATTAAGGTGGAGGGACTGACAAAGATTTAACAAGATTTAACAAGATTTGCCATCCAAGCCAAAGGCCCAGATGGCAAGTGGACAAGGAAGCCATTGGCTTATCGAGAGTCCAACAATGTTCATCTACTTATAGCCCGCCCTCCTGAGATATGTGTCAACCTTGTTTTTAAACATATTCACGCTGCTAGCAGTTACACAATCTGTAGACAATTTGTTCCTTTCATTTATTGTCCTCTGTGAGAACGAGTGCTTCCTGATGTCCAATCTACATTGATCATTTACTAATTTTACCTCATGTCCTCTAGTTCTGCTATCCTTCTTGAGTGAGAAAAACATATTTCTATCAATATTTTCATACCCATTCAATATCTTAAAAACTTCAATCTGATCTCCTCTTAACCTCCTTGTCTCTAGAGTTGTTAAACCACATTCTTTCAGGCGTTCTTCATAACTAAGGTCTCTCAGTTCTGGAATCATTTTAGTTGCTCTCCTTTGTATGCGTTCAAGCGTATATATATCCTTCTTACGATATGGTCTCCATGCTTGTATACAGTATTCTAAATGAGGTCTAACTATTGCTTTATAAAGAGGTATAATTAACTTTTTTCCCTTGTATGTTATGTTTCTTCTAATCAATCCAAGAATTTGAGTACCCTTTGAAGCTGCAATACCACACTGCTCTGAAACTTTCATATCAGCGCTTATTGTAACTCCTAAGTCCTTTTCTTTTACAGTAGTACCCAGAACAGTATCTCCCATTTTACAGTTTACATTCAAGTTCCTATGTCCTGTATGTAGGCATTTACATTTCCCAAAATTTAATTAACCTTTCTAATAATTTACAAATCACTGACGTTAAACTCACTGGTCTGTAATTCTCTGACTTATTTCTCGAACCCTTTTTAAATAATGGTATGATGTTTGGTTCTTTCCATTCAAACGGAACAACTCCCTCTTTTAATGACAAGTTGAATACTCTTGCAAGTGGTATACTGATTTGTTCTACTGTTTCCATTAGTAATTTTGGAGGAATCCCATCCACTCCCGGTGATTTGTTATCCTTCATTGCCTTTATTTTCTTAGCTACCAATTCTGGAGTTACAACTAACGGACCTAAGTAGTCAGATTTAGCCCCCTGAAATTTAGCATCAGCAACTGGTAATGAACTAATATCTTCTTTGGTAAACACTGAACTGAAGTAACCATTTAGGTCTTCCGCCATTAAAAACCCCTGTGATATTATATTTCCAGCACTGTCTTCTAGAGGTCCAACCTTGTCTTGTCCGTTTTGTTTACTCCTGACATATGCATAAAAACTCTTGCTGTCATTTTTTATATTACTTGCTAGTTTTTGCTCATAGCTTCTTTTAGATTGTCTGATTTCAGTTATAGCTGCATTAAGTGCCTCTTTGTATTTTGCATAGTCTTCGTCCTTTCTGGTACGCCTATAATCCCTCCACATAGTTTGTTTTAGCATTATTTTTCTAATAGCCTCTTTTGACAAGTGTTTCTTTCTACACCGTTTTCCTTGTTTTTGGAAGGGAACAAATTTATCGATGATACTCTCAATTTCATATTTTAGAATATTCCAACATTCAATTGCGGTCTTATTCATCAGCATGTTATTCCAATCTAGCTTTGCTAAGTATTTTCTCATATCTTTGTAGTTACCTTTGTGGAAGTTTCTCTTGTACGTTTTCTTATTTTTACATTCTGATTTTACATTGATGTCAAAATGTATTTGATTATGGTCACTATTACCCAATGGTTCAAATATGTTTACATTGTCCACTAATTCTTTTTGTGATGACAAAACTATATCTAATACATTTTCTCCCCTGGTTGGTTCTAGTACGTGCTGAGTAAGAAAGCTATCCTGGATTAAAAATAGAAATTGTTGGTCCTCAATCCCTGTGCTCTCTAGAGAATTCCATTGTATGTGTCCATGGTTAAAATCTCCCATTATGATGCATTCCCCTTTACTAACTTCCTTTATAGCGTTTTTTATTTTTGTGTTGTCCTCTTCGTTTATGTTTGGACTTCGGTAAACTAATCCAATAGTTAATTTTGAATTTCCTGAAACAATTTTGCACCAAACAGCTTCATCGCAATCTGCTTCCCTTTCTAGTTTTATTTCATAAGCCTGAATAGATTCTTTAACATATAAAATAACTCCCCCGCCCCTTCTTCCTATTCGATCTTTCCGAAACATTACATATCCTGTCAGTCCTAATTCAGCATCTGTTATATCTATGTTGGCCCATGATTCAGTTATACCAATTATGTGAGGGTCAATATCTTCTACCATAATGTTTAATTCGTTTTTTTTATTTACTATGCTCCTTGCATTTAAACATACGCATCTATAACCTTTTTCAGAAATGTTTTTCGGATGATTTGATATTGATTTATCTGTGCTAGTGGCCTCTTGTTCTGCTTGAGACACCTCTAGGTAACCCCCCTGCACTTCTAGTTTAAAGAATGTTTACTTCCAAAAATATTTGTCATTGTACCCAAGTCACTATCTACTGCTGCTGAAAGTTTGTCCGCGAATACTGCCGCCCCCTTTCCACTTAAATGAAGCCCATCCTTCATGTACATATCAGCCCTCCCAACAAAACTTCCCCATAAATCCACAAATCCAACTTCCTCTTCCCTACATAACTTCTGGACTAACATGTTAATTGCCATCCCCCGACAATTTCGATATTTGTAACCCCTCCTGCCCATTACAGGTAAAATCCCTGACAGTATTACCTGCTCAACCCGCGTCTGTTTTAGTGTTCTGATCAACTGCCTATATTTCCTAACTATGGCAGTTGTACCCTCCCTCTCTACGTTATTTGTCCCTACGTGTACTAAAACAGATCCACCCCCTCTATCACTGCTGCAGAATAACTCTTCCGTTCGATCCCCTCCATCACATTCTGTCCTGACCCCTTCCCTCCTGTCTCCTTCGCTCCTGTCTCCCCCACTTCCCACTCCTTTGCTCTTGTCTCTCCCACTTCCCTTTCCTTCACTCCGGTTGTTTTCCCTCCCGTCTCCCCCACTCCCTTCTCCTTCCCTCCTGTCTCCCCCACTCCCTTCTCCTTCCCTCCTGTCTCCCCTACTCCCCTCTCCTTCGCTCCGGTTGTCTTCCCCCCCGTTCCTTTCCTTCCCGTCTCCTTACGTCCTGTCTCCCTATGACCTGTCACCTTCCCTCCTCTCAGCTTCCTCCCAGGCTGCGGTGAGCTCTCCCTAGCATCTCTTGTGTCTTTCCCCACTTTAGCATCTACTGTTCCCCCACCGGAACTACTGGCACAACCCCCCTGTTCCCTTCCCACCATTGCCACAACGAGCAGCCTCAGCTCTTCCAACTCCACCTCTAGTTCCTTCATCTTCGTACATCCCCTACACTAAAAACTAAAACTATCTGCCTGGACCTCAGCCCAGGACTTCTCGCACCCAGACTTGACGAAGTCCACCCAGTTACTGCCACTGCCAAGATATAAATATAACAGACGCGGAGAGCAGAGTGGGAGAGGAGAAGGAAATAAGCGTGAGCTAGATGTCGACGACTTAGTAGTCACACGCATGAGGTACCTAATAAACGGGGGCGGGGAGGGGGGGTTCGACAAGCAACGTTATTAAGCATTTACTGCCTCGTACCCCGTGTTACTGATTTCAACCGGAAAATAGCAGCCGTTTGATTACGGTGAAAAGGAAGGATGTGGTTCCATATTATTCTATTTGTCGCCATTGAAGACATTTAGATTCACCCACACTATATGGCATCATGTATATATTCATTCATAAATATTGACTTTGTGTTAGAACACACATACGTAAGACTAGCCGGGAGTGCTGGTATTGTGAACTCTACAAGAACACAATCACACACAGGATGTAATATAGCGTGAGTGGAGGGATCGAGTCATTAGGAATAGGACGCAGTAATGATACCCTCCACATTACACACACACACACACACACACACACACACACACACACACACACACACACACACACACACACACACACACACACACACACACACACACACACACACACACACACACACACACACACACACACTCACACACTCACACACTCACACACTCACACACACACACACTCACACTCACACTCACACTCTCTCTCTCACACACACACACACACACACACACACAAACACACACACACACACTCACACACTCACACACACACACACACACACACTCACACTCACACTCACACTCACACAAACACACACACAAACACACACAAACACACACAAACACACACACACACACACACACACACACACACACACACACACACACACACACACACACACACACACACACACACACACACACACACACACACACACACACACACACACACACTATTTAGTGTGTGCGTGCGTTTGTGGGAGTTATTACATATTAGCAGTGTCGAAGGACAATATTCGAGGAATTGTAGTTTAATGAAAACAACACTAACTGTCAATCAGACTTTTGGGACAACCAGAGGGCACGCGAATTATTGTACATGGTTGGTTAACTTCCATCTCCACAGGCCCGTCCTCGGGGGTTCGGCCGTCCTCGGGGGTTCGGGCGTCCTCGGGGGTTTGGGCGTACTCAATCAGCCTGGGAATTCTGGAATGATTTCTGAAACAATTACAGTTAAAACATATTATCTCAGATAAAGGGGGTTCGAATAAGGGGGTTCGTTCCAACCCTCAGAAGCTCTCCTGAGGACGGGCATACTCCCAATCAATCAAACCACTTCAGAAGTTTCACATCCGTGACGAGTCGGTGTACATCCGTCAACGCACCGATACGTCATTGCATTGAGAAAATGTCTCTATTGTCAGCATACAACGGTTGGTGTTGTCAATAAGCGTTTTAATGGCAAAGTGAAGTAACCCGTCACAATACGCATTGTTGTAGAACGTGTTTATGTCCATGATGAAGTGTTGCGACATGCATGCATGTCACGGACGCCTGATTTTGACTCAGAGCGGCCGCTCCTATACAGGAGACTATTAAGTGGACAGGTATTGACACTCCTTGACTGTGCAATGTTGGCCAAATGCGTCGTATTGTTGTCCGTTTATAATACCCGCCGTAGCCGTCGGAGTCCGGAAGGGGGGCAAGGGGGACCTGGATGTTTGTAAATTTTTGGTCTTTTATGGCGAGTAGATTGTTTACTATTTGTGTTAAGTTGATCATGTAGTATATTTGTTAATTAATTACATACAATTATATCATTATTGTTCATTGGAAGTAGACATGTTGGTAAGAGTAAAGATTTTTTGTAAAAATCAGACAGTAGAATTTTTTACCGCCCCCCCCTGGAAAAAAGCCTGCGGACGCCAATGCTAGTAACCATCGGGCGATATCTCCAAATTCTGAGTTATGATATTATATATATATATATATATATATATATAAATCACTTCTAGAATATATCTAGAAGTGATTTCTGCTGGTGTTGCAGCAATCTGCACGCCGGTGTCACATCCAATGAGTACCTCAGTTTTGGGTACCCCTCGGTCATTATTATATATATATATATATATATATATATATATATATATATATATATATATATATATATATATATATATATATATATATATATTATATATATAATATGTACCCCTGGTCATTATATATATATATATATATATATATATATATATATATATATATATATATATATAATATAATGAACAATTTAAGTTATCATGAGCAGGCGGTTTTATCAACGAATGTTTATGACGTATTTTTTTTTAATCATAGAAAGAATTGACTTTGATTGTTTTGCCGAATTATGACTGGGTCCAATCGAAAGTAACGAATGGGTTAGTCACAGCCCCGCGGACGTGGAACAGTCTTCTCTCCACATAAAGACAGTTTCGTCCTTAGACTTTTAAGAGACTTTTAAAGACCTTTTTCGCCAGGCTTACGACGAGTAGCCAGTAGTACATACATGTCATGTTTTTTACTAATTTATTATTATTATTTTACTTTTTTATATACAATTTACTTATCAATAATCCATTATACACAAATAGGCTTATAACAACTAATGTATTATTATTATTTATTTAGTTAATTAATATTTAAAGTAAAGCCCAACATAGTACTCTGCCCATCTTTCCATTTGTTTGTTGCGATTGTTGAGAATTTCGTCTGTCAGAAATTTCAAAGGCGCTGTTTTCTTTGCACATGACCCAGCTGCTTTCTTTATTCCATCATACATACCTCATGCGTTTCCGGTGTCTGAAGAGAGCTAAATGCTCTAACAAAGTTTTAGTCAGTAATCGTTGTATATTGAGTCTGTGATGTAGTTCCATATTTCCACAGCACAGAGAGAGATGCATTTGTTTTGACCAAAAACATACGTTCAATAATATTGAATACAAATCAATAAATTAAAGTTGACAGCGGAAAAATTAAATAAGTAAATTAAACAAATATGTTAGTTCAGGGAGACCGCCACAAAGACCAGTCTAGTCGCTATCGTGAGGCCACCCTTGCACAAATAAAAAAATAAAATATTTTTCGAATTATTCATGCAGACACATACAAATATGAGCATACGTATATATATATATATATATATATATATATATATATATATATATATATATATATATATATATATATATATATATATATATATATATATATATATATATATAATATAAATACATACCTATATAATAAAACACATAATATACATACATGTATTTACATACACTTTCATATACATACAAGTATTCGAACAATTGCATCTGTACGTGTAGATGTAGGCGTAGAGGTACGTGGCACAATCAGAGGTAAATATAGAGGTACGTGCAGAGGTTTCGTACATAGGTACATACAGAGGCACATACAGGTGTTTGTTTCAGAGGTACATACATAAGTACATACAGAGGTCCCTAGTGCTCTTCTCCTTTTCCACGTCGTGTCCATTTCAAAGAGGAAAACTAATATCTATTATATAATGTAATTATACAAAATTATATTAACTCCAATTATCCTCCTGTATTCTCTCCTGGTACAAGAGAACGTCGCCGGCTGTCTTCTTAATTCGATGACGTCATCACCCATAAACGTTTCATCTCACCAGTAATTATACGTTATCTGCCTGTTGAACAGTGTCCGTCTTGTCGATATAATACATTTATCCCACCTTTCTCCCAGCAACCGTTGGAATTTCAAAGTAAAACGTAATACATCTTTTTCTTCAAACGCTGAATGTTCGTGAACGTGATTTCTTTACCCGTAACATAAGCAATATGTTTCAGAATAGCTGTAGTGGTTATTAAGAAGGGGAAGTTGTACCAGTGATTCACACAAATAGCGCAAACACAAACATCAGATATATATATATATATATATATATATATATATATATATATGTATTTATATATATAATATATATATATATATATATATATATATATATATATATATATATATATATATATGTATTTATATATATAATATATATATATATATATATATATATATATATATATATATATATATATATATATATATATATATATATATATATATATATATATATATATATATATATATATATATATATATATATATATACGAAAATATATGTTATCTATTTTAAATAATAAAAGTATGTGTAATGACATGTGAATGTTTAAAGCAAAATTAATATTAATTAATAAGGGATTGTATAATACCGTATAACAGTGAAAATACCTACAATGAGTGAGCAATAAACGCGATTTCAAATATAGTGCTACGCAACTAAATATGTGGCAAAATAAGCTAAATACGTGGTTCTGTTTTTACAACTTTCGTGAGTCACAGTTTCAGTGTTGCACTCGAATTTACTTCGTGTTAGATGGGATTCTGCGTGGGAACACAACCTCAGAATCAACTGCCTATGATAATGTTTTCACTGTGTCTCATTGAACAGTTCGTGCGTTTTTTAATCTCACACTGCCAGACCGCCTAAAGGACAAGTCGCCTCGTGTTTGAAACCATATTCGATAAAAAATATATAATTATAGCGTTTGGCGACGTTTTTTTTGGACAATTACGTAACAAGTCGAACCGGTTTACGACACAGCTCATGCTACAACAATACACGAAGTGAGTGACTCATGGTAGCGTGTAGTAGCTAGACATACGTGTCTAGAATAATGTATTTAATGCGTGGTTCGTTTTTGCAACATACGTGAGTCACTGTTTCAGTGTTGCACTCAAATTTACTGCGTGTTGTCGCTGTTTGCTAACGCATTTACGTTACGCAAGCGGCATCAGATTAACCGTATGCGATTATTTCATTGTTATTTTACTCTAGTATAGCATGCTGTGGGCATGGAGAGTTAGCAGTGTTTGTCAGTGACGTATCTATGATCTCACAAAGTAGAAGTTCAAATTTGGAAACTTATTCATACAAGTGGGTAGTAGAGGAATCACCAGCATATGTTATCTACTTATTTTTTCATAAAGCTTTTGATAGTGTCACGTCAAAGAGTATTATTTAAGCTAAACACCCATGTTATCGGATATGACATTTTCAACTGAATAGAGAAATGGCTGACTGACAACGGGGACGGTGCGTGCGTGCGTGCGTGCGTGCGTGCGTGCGTGCGTGCGTGCGTGCGTGCGTGCGTGTGTATAGGTGTATCCCGGGTGACCATATTAGCGAGGAAGCTGCATTACCGAGGTGACCGTAAAGTGAGGTTAGACTGTATGTACAAGTGTGTGTGTGTGTGTGTGTGTGTGTGTGTGTGTGTGTGTGTGTGTGTGTGTGTGTGTGTGTGTGTGTGTGTGTGTGTGTGTGTATATATATATATATACATATACATATATATATATATATATATAAATATATATATATATATATATATATATATATATATATATATATATATATATATATATATATATATATATATATATATATATATATATATATATATATATATATATATATATATATATATATATACGGCTGCTGTTGTTTCTTGCAGTCGTACTTCCCACATTTCCAGTCTGGTGCCATTGGGCGATGAGTTCAGTGGTTTCGTGGTATTTAAGGTGTGAGAATTATTCAGTGTTCAGACCAAAATAATGTTTTCAAACAACCACGAGTACGGGCTTAAAGGTGAGGTTTGATGAGAAAACAACAATGTTTAAATTTCCCAGCAATCCATTAAGAGGAAGATGTGTGTATAATGCAATCTCTCAAAAACTACTGAAACGATTTTCATGACATGTTCACGGTGACCTACTCACAAGACAAGGTTTTTTCACTTTAATAGATTATTCACCAGCTCAGTCAACCGGATTCCACAG
>OY759266.1:8463525-8468525 GCA_963662155.1 Lamellibrachia columna | reverse complement strand
ACAGCGAAGTTTGGTTGTGAACCCATGATCTAAAACAACTGTTGCTCGGCACAATTTTCGAATCCCAAATGGTGAAAATATCTGGGTTATTTATTATTACAACTGTATTTCACACCCTGACCCATGATCAGTGATTCCTGACCCACGTATCAGATAACAACTTGGATACATATCAATTATGTGCAAACTATGGGTAGCAATGTCGCACGCACGCACGCACGCACGCACGCACGCACGCACGCACGCACGCACGCACGCACGCACGCACGCACGCACGCACGCACGCACCCACACACACACACACACACACACACACACACACACACACACACACACACACACACACACGCACACACACCAAGGGTTGACCAAGACAGAAACCATTGGTGATCTGAGCTTTCCCAAAAATATGTCGTCAACAAATCAAAGACAAACATTTGTACGAGGGCGAATGTCGTATTTCAATATGACTATTTCGTGTTTATTATGTCGGATTTGAATCTGATAGTCCGTCTGTACACGAATATCTTATGTTCGTCAGAAAATAAATCGTACTTATTTCCTTCTTCGTCATGTTATTCTGCACACCAAAGAGAAGGGAGATCACCTACACGCGGTAGGGTTGACTAGGCTCGCACAACACATTTTCGTGGGAGGGAACAAAATCGCCACTTGTTTTTGTCACCCCTCCCCCCGAGAGGTTTACAGTGACAGAGGGAAGAAACAGGTTGAACCAATTAATCTACGCAATAGCACAGCTAGTGATAGGTTGACTGGAGTCCAGCAAGCTTTATATCGAGTTTCAGAAAACCACGCGCACTTTGCTAATCTCATTAAGTCTGCCGCTAACCAGGGACAAGGCGCAGCACTACTGAGCCACGGATGCCCTTCCTTGGCCATTCTGCGAGCCACTCGATGACTTCCTCCGGGAAGACGCCGGCGACTCCCGCGGGAAGAGCCACTTCCCTCCCCAGCGCCCGGGTCGTGGTCACTCAGGCAGTAGGCTCGCTCCACCGGGCTGATTAGCGTCGGCCCACGCTTCCTCTCTTAATATCGATACTCTGTTAGTGACTCATTGGCGACGGCCGCCTCTTTGATTTTTATTCAATTCGATAAATGGGCAGCAAATGAAGCAATCGGAAAATCAAAGCCGCTTGACAAATCAAAGGAACTAAATGCATACATTGTGGTGGTCATTAGGCCGAACTGGTCCCGCTGCGGCCTCCAGTTGACCACTGGGCAGTTGTCCAACGATGTCCACACAACGACATGAATACCAGGCAACTACTCGACACTGCTTCTGTGGTGCACTTTGCGTACTGTCGATAGTGCACTTTGCGTACTCTCGATGGTGCACTTCTGGATGTTCTGATAGGTACTTATGGGTTGTGTGCGACAAGCAATAACACGTTGTTCGTAAACAACAGCATTACCTCTGTCACACACGCAGGTGCACACGCAGGTGCACACGCACACGAGCACGCACCCACGTACTTGTACCCTGGTCGCTATGCTCGAAAAGAATAATAGGTTGATCTGGCACACGATATACACTTGTAACCTGCTATGGACTCACGTGGCGGTCTATTTCCAACCACCATAATGATGAGTCTCGGCAGAAGCTTCTCTGAGAATCTGGGTTAACTACACTCCCTTCTCTGGTTTCGTTCTATCACTGTTCTGTCTGTCTGTCTGTCTCTCTGTCTGTCTGTCTGTCTCTCGCTCTCCCCCCCTCTCTCTCTCTCTCTCTTCCCCCCTCTCTCTCTCTGCCTGTCTTTCTGTATGTCTCTATATCTGTCTCTCCACATCTAATCTAATCTAACAAATGGATATTGTTGTACGAATGAATATGGTTGTAAGTGTAACGTGTGTTCGCATACTAACTGTAGTGTCATTCAGTTAAGTACAAACACAGAGATCCTCTACAGTAGTCATATCGTACAAACACAGAGCCCCTCTACAGTAGTCATATCGTACACATACAGAGACCCTCTACAGTAGTCATATCGTACAAACACAGAGCCCCTCTACAGTAGTCATATCGTACAAACACAGAGACCCTCTATAGTAGTCATATCGTACAAACACAGAGAACCTCTACAGTAGTCATATCGTACAAACACAGATACCATCTACAGTAGTCATATCGTACAAACACAGAGACCCTCTACAGTAGTCATATCGTACAAACACAGAGACCCTCTACAGTAGTCATATCGTACAAACACAGAGCCCTCTACATTAGCCATATCGTACAAACACAGAGCCCCTCTACATTAGCCATATCGTACAAACACAGAGACCCTCTACAGTAGTCATATCGTACCAATAAACAACTTTGACACAAGAAAAAGCAGAAACCAACGATTTTGAAGGTGTTTTATCATCCAGAATGTTTCTGCTGAGACTGAAAATCATCTGAATAAATGCAGCTTTCTGTCGAAAATAAGAGTAGTTCTTTTTTAAAAACACGTTGTTAGTTAAGATGCAATGAAACGTTGTTATTTCAGTCGTAACTGAGCAGATGCAATGACGTGTGGTAAAAAAAATATATTGATATAACAAACACGTAGACATAAAACAAATGTAAATTGTGACAGGTTCCCGTGGAAAGCTCTGTTTGTAAAACAATGCTAAACGTTTTTTTTACATCACTGCGTAATTTATATATATTAGCAAGTCGTTGCATGTACAAACATGTACAAACATGTACAAACATGTACAAACAGACAACAACTTGACGCTCCTACCAGAAATTATCCAAGTGTATTTCGTCTAAGTATATTTCCAAGTATATTTTGATCACGAATTTCATATTTAAATCAACAACTATAGAAAAGTGTAGGGTACAGCGGTGTTACATAGATATATATATATATGTTGTCGTTTTTGCTTTTGGTGACTGATTGGTTGCATTAATCGTCCACTTCGCCGCTATTGTAAAGTATGTGTTTATGGTGTTAAGGATATTGCACGTCGTGTCTTTAGCAACCGTATTAACTGATCAATCATTGCACGGCCCAACTCTGATTACATCTGGTTTAATAAAGAATACACTAACATTGTTATTGTCTCTTCACAGATGGTAACCAGTGTTCGCATTTATATTGTAACTACTAACTACTAGAAGTTATA
The DNA here is from genome assembly GCA_963662155.1 of Lamellibrachia columna. Classification (NCBI taxonomy): domain Eukaryota; kingdom Metazoa; phylum Annelida; class Polychaeta; order Sabellida; family Siboglinidae; genus Lamellibrachia; species Lamellibrachia columna. The sequence continues at coordinate 8,465,390 of OY759266.1, read as the reverse complement.
TTAGTATGAATATTTCTATGTGTTCATTGGGTACCGGCCGTTATCATAAATAAATAACATGTATCCTTATCCTTATCAGTTGTGGGTGATTCTGGACGATGTGTCTTCGAAAGTCTTCGATGGTCTTGACTACCAAAACATTGCAGTTGCGACGTGACAATAAATACCTACAGTAATGCAACACGACCAGCTAGTTCTGAACTAGCTGGTCGTTCTGAACTAGCTGGTCGTTCTGAACTAGCTGGTCGTTCTGAACTAGCTGGTCGTTCTGAACGTTTTGTTCCCACCTTTGCAACAAACAGAGGTACTGTTGATTTCCCGGTTGTTGCACCAACTCTTTGGAAATCCTTCCCTGCTACTGTCTGATCAACAGGAAACACAATACAATTTCGCCGTCATTTCGCCGTATCTTTTAACCGTATCTTTCCCTCCTGAGCTCATCTACGAATTCGTCCATTTGTTGACAACTTTGACACCGTATATACCTGTTTTGAGATTGGTTTTGGTGCGCCTATGAACTTGGGTTTCGGAGGATTTTGGCACGATAGAAGCGTTCATATTGCATTGTAGCACGTTCTCTCTGTCCAAGGTCCGGCTGCAGCGGAGGCCGTCGCTGCCGCGTAAGAGCGACACGAGTGCCAACCGCAGTCACCAGTCTCGATGTCAGCGCGGTCCCAACATGTCCACCGGTACGTGGAAAGGGTGGCCTCGCGAGACATGGAGGAGTACCCGCAGTGGGACCTCACGGTGAGTGTCTGGTAGGTTTAGTACCCGCAGTGGTACCTCACGGTGAGTGTCTGATAGGAGGAGTGCGACAGTTAGACCTCACGGTGAGTCTTTACTAGGAGGAGTACCCGCAGTGGGACCTCACGGTGAGTGTCTGATAGAAGGAGTACCCGCAGTGGGACCTCACGGTGAGTGTCTGATAGAAGGAGTACCCGCAGTGAGACTTCTCTGATTCCCGCAGTGAGACCTGTAACAGGGGGGTAAATTAAAAAGCAACAAAACTAAATGAAAAAAATATGTGCAGATCCACGATTAAACGATTTTTCCATGATAAAGTAGATTAATTACAAAATAGCGCCTGCTGATCGTAGTTTATCGATCTCAAAATACACGTAGACAGAATTCAGCCTATTCATTCCCAAAGCGAGATATACAATTCCCTCCGCTGATTGTATGGCCTGTGGTCCAGCTGTGGGCCGGCTGATTGTATCGCCTGTGGGCCGGCTGATTGTATCGCCTGTGATCCGGCTGATTGTATCGCCTGTGGGCCGGCTGATTGTATCGCCTGTGGTCCGGCTGATTTATCGCCTGTGGTCCGGCTCATTGTATCGCCAGTGGTCCGGCTCATTGTATCGCCTGTGATCCGGCTGATTTATCGCCTGTGGTCCGGCTGATTGTATCGCCTGTGGTCCGGCTGATTGTATCGCCTGTGGTTCGGTTGATTGTATCGACTGTGGTCCGGCTGATTGTATCGCCTGTGGACCGGCTGATTGTATCGCCTGTGGGCCGGCTGATTGTATCGCCTGTGATCCGGCTGATTGTATCGTCTGTGGGCCGGCTGATTGTATCGCCTGTGGTCCGGCTGATTTATCGCCTGTGGTCCGGCTCATTGTATCGCTAGTGGTCCGGCTGATTGTATCGCCTGTGATCCGGCTGATTTATCGCCTGTGGTCCGGCTGATTGTATCGCCTGTGGTCCGGCTGATTGTATCGCCTGTGGTTCGGCTGATTGTATCGCCTGTGGTCCGGCTGATTGTATCGCCTGTGATTCGGCTGCACGAAACACCTTCTGTTTTTGTGATCTTTTTGGGCGCACCGTATTTGTATAGTCTACCAATCTTATTTCTCAACATATTCCCT
>OY759266.1:8453525-8458525 GCA_963662155.1 Lamellibrachia columna | reverse complement strand
CTTTGGCGAAATTCTTGGTTTCCAACCGTATAGCTAGATAAGGTGGGAGGGTGTTTCACCCCACGTGGGCGTTTTACCCCTCCTACTCTATTCTGCTGGCCCGCCGAAAATTTAGGAAAAAATAGCATCTTGTAGGGCCTACTTATTTTTAATGCACAAAAAAATATGACATATATTAACACATTGTTGGTTCCAGCTACATGTGAACGTTCACGTTAGCTTTATACACGCACGCACGCACGCACGCACGCACGCACGCACGCACGCACGCACGCACGCACTTCACATTTGTTGTTCAACAACTTAAAGGAAATGTACAATAATTTTTATTTCATTGGTTTGCTGAACCAATGAAACAACGGAACATTGGTACACTTAATGTATCAGTATTTAAAACATCTCCGTTGGTTAGCATTAATAACCATCGAGAGCTTTCATATCTTAATATTATCGGAAATACAGGATTCGGCGATGAAATAATATATTATGCCAGTTTTACGACATGTGAATATATCGCTTTACGGCCGTAATTGCCGGACCAATAAGTCTGCACCATTAGATATGAAATATACAGTATAGCTTTTTCCATCGAATGACCGATCGGTCTGACATAGTCCCGTTTTATATCATTTCTGCCCACGGCGACATTTCTGTTGACGGCGACAACTGTACTGGGGCCATGTCGTCAGCTTCCTCGACGTTCGGTCGAGTTTCACGCACGTTACGTCTGCTTCGTTTGACTCGGCGAATCGGCGACAACAACCACAGTCGAACGTCGGCCGCCGCTTGATCCGAATTAATGATACGGAAATGTCTTAGCGAGTTTATCAAACGATCGATGCAGACAATTACAGTGACAGCGGCGCTGGGAGGTCCCGCGGGCCCCTCGCGTCGTTTGTTAGCGCCGCGCGATAAAAGTGACACCGCTGTGCCGTGAGGCCGCGCAGAGCAGTCAAGACGACCGAAGCCTTGTTATTCTGAATGCGGTTTCTGACTCGCTAATGCTGCTGAAATGTCTTTATCGATACGCGGATAATGCGACGTGGTACGCGGTGCTTAGCGAGTCGTGTCTGTGAAATATCAATGCAAGAAAAAGTGCGGATGTTGTAATTGCTGGTGATTACGTTTTCAATAAGTCGGACCTGCTTCGTCAAATCGGATTTATTGGCCTTTAGATTTTGTATGCAGCTTTTTTATTTCATTGTAGAATGTTAGTTTGTTTATTTATCAAAGACGTGAAGAAGGTTTAACTGCATATCAATGCCCCTCTAGTAACTCCAGGGCGTGTGTTAAAATCATAATAATAATAATAATAATAATAATGAAGGAAATATATGCATATATACATTTATAGCAAAGGTGTCATAAACATCTTAAACCGAGATAATATAGTGAAGGACTAGGGCCACTACATTCGTTTTCGAAACGTGGTTGCATTTGGAATCATATGTCGTCTAGATAATTAGACCCACATATGTCGTCTAGATAATTAGACCCACATGTGTTAGACTACGCAAATAATCTCAAAAAATTACGTCATGGGTACAAGCCGTCACCCATGCAAGATTTATCTATGACTTTTACCGGTCACAACCAGCCCGGATGACACTTTCTGTTGTGATTTCTTACTGTGTAGTTAGCTATTTAGCGAAGATTGTGTTGCGATTTTACAATGTATACATAATCGGCTGTAACTCTACTAATTATAGAGCTACATAGCTAAATGTGGCATCAAAATATCTGGAATAAGGAGGGCTATGTCAGAGATAAATAATTACATCACTATTATAGCAATAGTCGACAAAAAACATACACCGTTCCAAAATATTTATATATTTTGGTACGGTTTATGTTTTTTGTACTTTAGCTGCTTGGATCTGCAGGTGCATCTTGCAGTTGCACAGTTTTTGCATTTGCAGTACACAATATCCGTGAATTCCTGTGGTAAGGAGTCCTCTACCATCAGCTGTGGGTGAAGTTGTCCACTGGTGGGATACTTGTACCAGCCATTATTGATGGGTGAAGTGTGGTCAGGGGACGTGTTATCTGCCAAACACCAGACATGGCTCTGAGGGTGGGCACGTTGGATGTGTTTGGAAAAACAACTCTGGGTAGGCGGAAGCTTTTCTCGATATTTGGTATCTTTCTGAAATAGTCTGTAACGCACTTCGTTGATGGCTGCATCGTTAGTGCATGGCGAATAAACTCTGCAGATGAATTCCTCTGCTTGTTTCTCTGAGGCTTCAGAAAGAGCTCCGCGTCCAAGATGATCCAACATAACTGCTTCTGGAATCTCTTCCATGTGTACATTCAGCTGACTGACAGTGTCACATCCTGTTAATGCATTATATGCTGGGATGTTCCTTCGGAGAGTTGGAGGTAACTGTTGCCATGAACAGCAATGAAGTGTCGCTGTTTTGCTGTTCTTGTTCTCATCCACAATTATCGGCTCATTTGTAGTGCAACGTGAATAACAAGTTCCAACATACATCAGTGTCTCTACTCGCGATGATGATACATTCAAATCCTGCTTCGCAAGCTGCAGTAGCATGTATAGTATAATGGCGTATCAGCTTCTTCGTGGGTCGATTCGAGTAGATGGACATCTGATCCGTGGGATGATTCTGTTGTAATTTCATCAGCAAAGCCTCCAAATGTGACTAACTTACAATTTAGCAAAGTTTCCTTTGCTTTCACCAGCACTTGTTCACTCAATAATTTAGTAAGATTAGATTTTTTATCCGTGAGGTCGATGAATTGTTTCCAGTTGACCAGTTAAGGAACGTCGCTGCCGTCATTCTTACGACGGATAGGTCTGCTTTGACCTGCTCGTTTTGCTCGGGTTCCTGATTTGATTGATTCTTTCCGGTACCTGTCAAAGTCAACATCTACCCGTGTGCTTCTCTCGCAGAAATGGTTGAATACTGCATCTTTGAATGCATCAGAAAGATCTCCATACGTCTTTGACCCTGCTGGCTTTCCCATTGCTTGCGCCATGGCTTGTCCATATATAATGGTGCAAGTTTTAAGTTATGTAGTTGGCATGGTGTCAACGCTCACATCTTCGTCTAGGAGCTTTCCAAGTGCAACCTTGTTTGTGGATCCTAGATTTCCAGCTGTGTCTGCTATAGCGAGTGGAACTGGTGACAGTTCATGATACAACAGCTTCTTGAGGACTATCTCACGCCCTGCATCTTTGGCCACCAGAAGTCGCTGAAAGAGCACCTTGTCAGCCTTTGTTGTTTTACCCTTTTGTTTCGGGTCTGTCTTGTTCTCAACAATGTACACATTCTTGAGACTAACGCTTTGTGATTGTTTCAGCTTCACGTGGATCCCCACTTCCCATTTACATAGCTGAGTCTCCATGAACTTGATCTTGTCTTGTTCATGTGTTTGAGCTGTGAGTAAAGCAGTCTTGAAGCTTTTAGGTGCAATGTCCCCAGTCGCAAGACAGGTCAAGTCTGTACAATGTGTATTGAACACAGAGAATCTTTCCAGTTGGTCGACCAGCTTTTGAACATTGTCTCTGTCCCTTTTGATCCTTGAAGTGCCGAAGTCCTTTTTTGCAGAAGGTTCATATTCTGCGTCATCTCTAGTTAAGCCAAACATGACGGACGTCTCGTCAACAAGACGGATGCGTTCATTGTATGTCAAGCACCATTTGTCCCTCGCGCTGTCTGATCAGGTAATCCCTACTAGACCACCTGCCACTTTCCCCACTTTGTTAACCTGTTCCAACGCCAGGTCAGTACTGATCTGATTGAATGTTTTTTTTCACAACAAAGTTTCCATCCATGAATCTGCCAATCACCTGAATGATCTGCGCGTATAAATATTAGCAGTATTATAACCATGTTCATGTAATGTCTCCAGTAGATACTTGTTGGTGCAATGTTTCGTCACACTGCTCCAGTAATTGGAGTAGATGTGCATCTTGCACTGCATCTTCAGTTGTTGCATTACTTCAAATGGAGTTTTGTCTTCCCCGTTGTCATCCAACTGTGCCAGTTGCTTAGATAGCCTTTGAAGATTTGCATCATTATACTCTTGGTCTTTTGCCCACCCTAGAAACCGACGCCACAGGATTAGCCACGGGGCATCTAATGTGAGTTTGTGCCCTCGGATTGTTCGGTTGTACGATTTCGTTGACACGTGTTACTAGCTGTGTTGTCACCAAATACTGAACTTTCTACCCACACCGATTGTAGCCCAGAGTCTGTAGCCCGATAGCTTCCGTGAAGTGTTTGGCAATATGGAAGCTCCCAAGACGAAGAAAGATTTTACAAAACACTTGACAATTCTCCCACTAAAGTTCCTTGGTCTTTGAATACAGTTGCTCATCTAAAGTGACTACAGTGATTGTACCTTTCGTATGTACCGTCAGAGGCGCAACTGAAACGCCAGGAGATATGGTGTCTCGCAGAATGTGTGTCCATCTATTAATCTTTCAGGGTCGACAGTCCAAAACTACAGCTACCACAGCCGCTTCTGTCCTATTTCATTGGTTTCATTACGTGAAATATAAAGCTTTTATATGACGCATATCTGAACACTGGAATTGCATTCGATATCTTGTAAATCCACTGGCGAAACGTAGGTGCTTCTGAAACGATCCCAGGTTACATCTACATAATACACTCACAACATTGTTTGTGATACTTGGTACACCATACAATTGGCTACATTTCATAGGATTATGAAACTGACGCCGTTGCAGCGGGATCAGTTGCATATAAAACAACAAATCATAATATGACACCAACTCTATACAAATCTAGCGGCACAAAGGGGTAAACGTTATATTTTGGGTTGTCACTGAATGTTATTACATTATTTACCGTATAAGTTGGTGTTATTTTGTGTGGAAATGAACTGGCATTATTTTGTGATAAAAATAATTGGCACGTACCATGTACATAAGAAGTTATAGAAACTGTTGTACACCTTTGGTCCAGAAAACCAAAATAAAACATTTATATATTTTTGAACATTTTATGTTG